>BQNB010071073.1:0-32893 GCA_026074375.1 Tanacetum coccineum | reverse complement strand
TCATGAATCGTTTGTGGAGCTAACCGACTTGTGCACTCTTGAGCTAATGAATTTGATTCATCCTGGAACTAACGACTGCGTGTAATATAGAAGCGTTTTCCTGTCATTTCAAAAAAAATCGAAAGGTTTATTAAGTGTTGAAAGCCTTTGAAAATATTCGTGGAGCTTCTTAATATTAAAACGAAGGTTTAGGAATTTTCTAAAATTGACAAGTCGTTGGTCGTTTCTAAATATAACAAGTTTTTTATATATATATATTTAGCGAGCTAAGTATTTTGGTTAGACGCTAGTGTTTCGCTAGTTCATATTTGAAAATATAGAAACGATTAAATTAGAGGATGCTATTAACGTCCCGAAACTAAAAAAATTTCTAAAATGGAAACTTTCTATAAGTAGTAATTTTTCGTAAGAACGTCGTAACATCTTCTTAAACTTAATAAGTTCGTAAAAACATAATTTTATTGACTAAACTAAAGCACAAACATATATGGTTGTCTATTTCATTATTAAACGTTGTGTACAATGTTTCTTTATTATTATTATTTCTCGTTCTACGACGCGTCTATTTATTAGGTCGCAGTTGGAGCCGTTCGGTTATACTTTATTCGCATTGTTCGCTTGTGGCGTGTTGAGCCATAATTCATCCTCGTACTTCCTAGGTAAGTTGAATACTTACATTCTTTAGCCTCATCTGATATTAATCGTTGAACCTTACCGATATCAAAAACCAGACTCTGCCCTTAAACATTTGAAACTTCATACAGACATACCCACGCGCCTACACTTTCTCTTTTGATGTTTCCACTATTAAGAGCCTTTCCTTTATAACACGTTTATATCAATCATAAAACTTGTAATGATATTTGTCTAAAATACTCATTTTTATGGATTATATATCTTGTTCGAACTTAGCCAAAATTTATGCATGTTAAGAAGTGTCAAAACATTGAATTTTTGCTGAATAAAGTTATCAACGCCATGTTTAAAAACGAGTTTGTTAAATCTTAAATCTTTTCTTGATCATACAATCGGTTAACACAAATCGAATCCCGGGACGGGATTTCTTTAAGGGGTAGGTAATATCAAAACCGGCAATTTTTGATATTTTAAATGATTATTTTACCATTTTTCTTTTTGGTTCCGACTTGACTTTTTGACTTTTTGACCTTTTATGGTCACATAAAAACGATTACCGCGTAGCCGGTAAATTTTTGAAATGTATTTAAATAATAAATGATAATTATTATTATTATCTCTCATTTACAAATTTATTTTTATAACTTGTTTGACTTGAAAGCGAGAAGATAAATGTTATTCCTAAGTTGTCCTATCAAAAATGACCCGCCAAAATGAGTTATTGATTATAGGGTATGCTAGCGTTTGTCATAAAAAGTCATTCCGGACAACTTTTCAGTTTTACCCGAGACCTGAAACCAAGCAGGAAGCGACCAAAATACCCTCGTAAAATTTTGAACACAACGCGTACCGACACAAAAATAATTAAATTTATATTTAATTATCACTTTTTATTAAATAAAAATAACTAATAAATTATTTAATATTTTATTCAAAAGCGTTTATATAAAAACGAGAATGTTCAAATTAAAGTTTTATTTTTACGGACAAAGTTTACCCGCGACACCCAATAGTACCAAATAAATAATAATAATTTTAAATATATTTTATAAAAATATTTATAAAATACTAGTCATGTAAATACTCATTTTTATGGGAAAAATCATTTGGAACGCAATGGCGTTGTGTTTTAAATCATTCGTTAACTAGCCTAAGCGAGTCCCGAACCATTTCTTAACAAAAGTTACACTTTTGGTCCCTGTAAAAATATTTACACCATTAACCCTAAACTATTTTACAATTGCCGCTTTATTTTCAAATTTCCTACTATAAAAACCTCACCCATTAAGGTTTCCTTCATTTTATTACCAAACCCTAGCCACACATATACACACTTCTCCTTCTCCTCTAAAATTTCTGGCGCCCCCTCTTGTTTTCCGACCAGATCCCGGCCAAGCTCCGGCCAACAACCTATCGTCACCATCATCTTCATCCCCACTACCACAATCATCTCCCACCGCCACACCTCACACCCCACATCACCATCGTCACATCTACCACCTCCAACTGCCGCACCTCCAACTCCACACGTCAGCCACCATAACCACCACAACCACCTCTATCTTCATCACCCCGTCACCATATCCACCTCGTCGCCACCCCCACCATCTTTACTAGTCGCTGACGCCACCAAAACCATCGTTACAACCGTCACCACCATCTTCACAGCCGTGGATCAACAATGTATCCCCACCACTACCTTTACCTCTTTTCCCTTTGGATGGTTACATTTATTTTGTTATTGGTTCAAGTGTATTTTGTGTTATTTTTTTATTTTAAGGGGTGTTTGTTTCTGGGTTTAACAGCACCTAAGGGTTTGTTTGTTTCGTTGTGTTAGCAGCCCCAAAAGGGCATTTGGTTATGGGTTTAATAGCCCATAAGGGCGCGTTTGGTTTTATGGTTAACCGCCCAATAGGGGCGTTTGGTTGGCTGTTTTACAGCCTATTAGGGTGCGATTGGTTATGTGTTTAACGGCCCATAAGGATGCGTTTGGTTTTGTGTGTTTCTGCCAAACAACCCACTAAGTGGTGTTGATATTGGTTTATTTTGTCTTACAATTCGACGGAGTATTAAAGGGTGAGTTTATTTTGTTTGTGTTTTAAATACGCGGCGATGTGTTTAGTTTATTTATTTCGCTTCTTATTTAATCTCGTTTAGTTCTAAAGTAAAACATGTGGATAAATTGCAACATCGATTGATTAAGAGAAAAGTTGAAATTTGATAAATATGGAAACGTTACATAAACGATTAGGTCATGTCAAAAATTCTATTAATTTTTATACTTAGTAAATTTCACTAAAACTTCTATTACATTAGAAAACCGATAAAAGGATGAGTTATAGAGACTTAGGGTTTATTAACTAGTAATTATACAATAACCGGACAAATAAAAGGAAACTATACCTTTACAAACGAGACAACTAGTTTAGCTAAAACACTTAACGAGATACTAAATTATAAGATATAGTTTTATAATTCATGACCAATGGGCAAAATAATAACTTTTGTAAAACCTTTCAAGGCATCGTTTAACTAATACGTAACTTTAAAACGTGTGGTTACTTTAATACAAGAATCCTTTATATTAATATTGTAATTATTTCCGAAAGTGTGTCGAATTATGTTGTTTTAATTATTTTTCTAACGTCTCTTATATAACACTTGGAAAGTATTATATGCTTCGATTATTTGATTTTTCTCGTCTTATTTCTTATATAATACACATCGCGTATCATTTATACTTCGATTTATTCTTTTGGTCGTTTATCCTTAATATATAATTCATGTTATGAATTATATACTCGTTTCATTTTTCATATGTAATATATGCGGAATATATTACACGCTTTACTTTTACCTTTCGATTTGTTTTATTTAACCATCCATCGGAAACCCAAATACACCATCCTTAGCTAGTGGGACTTAGCCGTTAAGTTAAGTCGCACCTTCTTGGTCGAGCCGTTCCGTTTTCCATTTGTGTTGTGCTTATTATTTGCATTTCTGCTAATTGTTCTGCAACATCAAGGTGAGTTCATAGCCCCACGTTTTACTTGTTTTATATTTTTACTTTACTATTTTGAGGTGAGAACATGCTCATTTACAAACTTGTTTACATTACAAAATTTCAAACTCGTATACATTGATTACAAACTTGTTACATGATTGATATCACACTCGTTTTTACTTATGGATAGAAGTACTTTAAGCTTTTACGAAAACGTTGGTTGTTTTTACTATGGACACAAGTATCTTGATTTAGTCTCCCTGTTTACGTGTTGCCTAAGTAGCGATTAGACCACTTTCTTGCCCGAAACTATCATGAACCGTTAATTATGGTATAACCAATTAGATTGGTCTCAGTAAGCGTGAGTGTTATAAATAGATCTATTGGGACTAATTATCCCTATCCGGGTGAGTAGCGCTTACTACCCACGGGGCTCCCGATAAACGCTTTGATTTTGTAAGGAGTTATACAACCCTATTACACAACATACTTTACTTAAGGAATTCTAAGGTGTTTGCAAGCTTTGGTCAATCATTTTTTGCAAGGAATTTAAATAAGAAAAAGTAAAGATTAGAGGTTTTTGGAAACCTAATCTAGGGATATAAATCTTGAAGCTTTTGTTTTTGAATATAAAACGGTTTATGAACTTATTCACATCACTTACATCATTACTAATGTTTTTCCTAATTTCCTTTATACTTTTAATTTCTTATATTTTATGTGTTTAAATGTTAAATATAACCATAATCCCACTAATGACTTTCTAATAAGAAAAATGAGTTATTATTTATGTTTATGATTTTAGAGGGGTGGCACTTTATACTTATGTCATATAGTCCTATAAATTAATGTAAAAGTAAAAAATAAAAGTATGGTAACCTATTGATTAAGTATAATACATTTATGGTTAAATCATGGGTTTTAATAGATGTTTCTTAAACTTCACAGTGTGAAAAATAATTAAAGTAAAGGGTTAAACTGTTACAATAAATTTACAAGGACTAAGGATGATATTGACTATAAATAAGTACCACTAACAAGTGTCCAAATGTGTTTTAAAGTTTTTTATAGTAAACTACTAAGTTAATAATACATAAAAACAAGGTTTTTATAAAGAAACATACATGAATACTTAGGGGCTGTCTAAGTTCGAATTTTAGACAGTAGGTAATGATATTTTATAAAAATAATACGCCTCATGACGATTCCATAATGATAAGAAACTCGAAAAACCGATCTATAACGAAAAAGATACGTTAAAAACGAGTTTACGACTATTTTTATAAAACGTTACTATTCATGGCAGTAGGTTTGAGTTTAAAACACCTAAAATATGATATAACTTTTGATTACGAGATCGTACACGCAAGAATCGTTCAAAACGGAACTATAACGAATAAATTACGACATTTTCGATAAATAAAGTTTATAAAAGTAATTTTATAAACTATGAACAGTAAAAAGCACTATTCATCAGTGGATTTATTTTTATAAAATATAATAAATCTTTTAATAACGAGAACGTACTCGAAGGAATCACTAAAATCGGAGTTAAAACGAATAAGTTATCGCGATTACGAGTTTACGCTAATTAAGACGTAAAAACGGGTATATAGCTGTGATGAACAGTAATTTTACTATTCATCACAGAATCTTAAAAACTTGAAAATGTAATATTTTGATCACTCGTCTTACTACGAAGACGTGGACGTAAGAAACGCGAGCAACGGGCTTAAAACGACCAAATTAGGTCATTTTTACGAAAAGTATATTTATAAACATTTTCACTTTATAAATATTATTTTACTAAAACGATTAGTCGGTGATTATGCTATATAGAATATTGAGTGGTTATCAAAGTGCTATATTACTAGGGAGTTTCATAATGAGGCCTCTTCGGATGGCGTATCGATGAGTTGTTGGATTTACGATTTAAAGTGTCCTAAACTCCTCGTACGTCATGTCATGACCTCTTTAATTATGATAGCCCGAACGATAGTACGATGTAACAACTATAAGATTATATTCAATGTTATTGATTAAAGTACTCAGTACTTATACAGCCTTAATTTAAATAGGTTGCATTTATCGTCTTGCGTGACGTTTATTCTGTGATTATTTGGACTACCTGTATACAAGGTGAGTTCATAGCCCCACTTTTACAGTTTTACTGATTTGATATTATTTGGGGTGGAAACATGCTTTGTTTTATAAATTGGACGCAAGTGTTGAAAGTATATTGATTATGTGTTGCCTAAGTAGCGATAACCCTCCTGAGCCCATTATCATGAACTGTCAATTGCATAGATGTAGTTGTTAATTGCATTATGTGAGCGCGAATGTTATAAATAGATCTATTGGGATTAACCTCCCCGTTTGGGTGATTAGCTATCACTGGGAACGAACGTTGACCCATGTTCGGAACTTGGATGTTGTTGGTGTTTACAACATCTGTACGGAGCAAAATAACTGCTAAAATAGCAAATTAGGTTGATCTTCGTGTCCTGAGCTAGTGTAACAGTAATCTGGTTTGTGATTTGTGGCAAATATGTTTTAACATCACGGGAAAGTCCCTGCGTCTCACTGCATATTTTAAATACATAAATCCTATGAATCGACCAACAATTTTGTTAAGCGATTAAGCAAGTTTCAGGAGGTCAATAGGCACGAGGTGCCAAGGATGCATTGGATTATGTTTTGGATTGTACTGTTAAAGACTTATGTGCATCATGTTTTGGGGAAATCTATGTTGTCTTTTGTAATATGAAACAAAGAACAAGTAAAGCTATAAGCTTTTGTAATATGTCTTTTATTTAAATCCAATGTATCAATCTAAACGACTTTTGTGTCGTTCTTATATATATCTTGTGCTGTTGATCTTGAAGTAACATGCCCCGGATCCTTATTCCGCTGCGACCCATTTTGGGGGTGTTACAGATTGGTATCAAGAGCCAAGGTTATAGAGAACCAGGTCAAAATGTTTTTGCTGGACTATAACCGTTTCCAAACATTGCAACATACAAAAGGGTTTTTTTCGCGTAATCCATATACAAATTTATTGCATTAGTCGTGTAGGCAGATATACATGCATAATTGAATATACGTTTTATAATATATTAAGTATATAAGGATGATAATCTTATACTAATATGACTTATAAAATCTAATTTTTATTGAATTCAGATCCTATCTTGCCCATATTCTGAGCACTCCTCCGGTTTACATACACATCAGTATCTGAGGACGATTTATACATGGGGTCACCAGGAGTCGAGGGACCTATTTTTCAGGATCCACCATCGCCGGACTACATACCTGGCCCTGAGGGACCACCATCACCAGATTACGTGCCTGGCCCTGAGGAGCCAGAGCAGGCACCACCTTCACCTATCTATGTACCATTTGTTCCGGAGCCTGTTTACCCCAGAGTTCTTACCCAGTAGAACGATGAGGTATTCCCTCCCACTATTCCCGGCTGAGGATCATCCCTCTGCCAGCTGCTAGACCTCACCTACTCATTCAGTCACCCAGGTGATAAACCGGAGTCCGACCCTGAGGAGACCTAGAGGAGGATGACGAGGAGATCCTGAGTGATGATCTCATGCCGACTATCCATGCCTGACAGAGGAGAAGATTAATGATATAATATGGCAGAGGATGAGCCCTATAGCTCCTGCCGGAGCCCTGCAGCAGTTGCTTATTCAGCTGACGCAAGGACCCATACCTTGCTTATGCGCGACAGGGCTAGATGTCCATCCGAACCCAGGCGCCTAACACCTTTGCATTCCTCTTCGAGGAAGTTGCTGAGAGAGTGTTAGCCTTACCTACTCCACCACCATCACCTCTCTCTCCATACTCATCACCACTTCCTCGGATACCCTCATACCGCCATTACCTATACCACCACTACCACCCATTAAACCCTACTAATGCTGAAGGGATCTCTGGGGATCCCGAGCTGCTGGTGATTTAATACAAAGAGATGCACCACCATCTCCATGTTCATGAGACCTGTGATCCTGAAATGTGTTTTTCCGCTTCGTAAGAGGCCGTGTCGTACTACTCCTGGTCCTGGATACGAGGTCGGGGAAAGTTCGGCAGCTGGTACTGCTAGGCAGTTTGGACCTACCACAGCTAGTGCAGACCTTTATGGATTTGCTGATACGTTAGAGGCCGCTCCAGGACGCCGGATGTCTAGAGAGTTAGGCTATGGTATTAGGGATACTTGGGAATCCTTGTAGGAGCCATCCAGAAGATTGCACCGACCACCCTAGAGGGGAGTTCAACCAGAGAGTTTATTGAGTTATCCTTCATACTGTTAACCCAGAGGATGAGATCATATATTCTCAGCTGGATGATGCACGGTATGACCGAGCTCTACTTAGAGCCCGAGTCAACATGTTAGAGAGTGATAGGCCCTTCCATAGACGCACAGCCGTTCTGATGGAGGAGGAGGCCAGATTATCACGTGCCGCTTGGGCACAGTCGATGGATGCTTGTGACCAGACGCATTCCGAGGGCATATTACTTCGACACTTTCATAACTCCGCAGTCCGGACGTTGAGTTACAATCAGCAGACCAGAGGAGACAGACAGTGATTTCAGAGCTGCTGAAAGCAGACTATCGGAGGCAGAGGCAGTTAGTAGAGACCCTAAAGATAGTGAAGAGCCTCAAGACTCAGATGATCGAGCTGCAGAGACAGCAGGGACCTGCTAAGGATCCTGCAGAGCCAGAGCTACCAGAGGAGGCCAGTAGCAGTTCTTAGACTGGGTTATGATTGTAGCTACTGTACAGTCTGTTAAGTATTATGGGTTGTTCCCAGCTAGCAGACTGTATAGATCTTTTGTTTTGACTAGCTACTTTGTTAGATCTTTTTGTTCATATATCGGCTACTTTTGTACAAAGCCCTACTAAGTATTGACGAGGTATAATCTCGGCTAGGTAATGCTATATGTTATTTTGTATTGTAACCGTAGTTTTTTTTTTTTGTTTGTTTATATCGTTTGTATATAAACCAATCATGTATTATTTTCCAAGTTATATATGAAAAGGTTGGATTATGTTTTATATGAAATTGAATTTATTGTGAATGAATGTCAATTTGTTAATTTCAATACTATTGTGTATTTCACCTTGTGTTGTGATCTCGTTTTTATTCATTATGTATACATCGGGTTAGGGTTAAGATTTTTTTTTTGAAATCTAACGGGTGTTATGTCTTCTTATGATTTAAGAAAATGGCACCAAGAGGAAGGCCCACAAGAACCACGAGGTCAAGGCCAGTCACCACAACTCCTCCACCAGTCACCACAACTCCCCCACCAGTCACCGTAACTCCCCCACCTCACATACCCTACTACCACCACTTCGTTCACCAAGTGGGCCCAACTGCAGGCCAAGATTGACGATGTTGTCCACCGGCCTGATTTGGCAGCACGTTGCTACGACCCGATGGCGATATAGCCATAAACCTCGGAACCGGTGTTGAGGAGAATGAACCGCACTGTAGGGGAGTGCACTCTATCAAGACTACAGAAATGTCACCCCCGTTATACGTTCAAGGGTACAGAAGATTGGTCTGCTTGACCCAAGTGTTTAGATGATGGTAAACCGTGTTCGCATAAGTAACTCACCATGCAATAAAGTGAAATTTGCCTACTTGTACTCTATGGAACTGCACTAGACATTGTAGAAACTCACATGTGTAGGAACAGTGACTAATGAGGTGCCTATGCCAATGACGTTGGTCTGACTTGAAGAAGAAGATGACAACTAAATATTGTCCGAGGAATGAAATCAAGAAGGTTGAGGCAGAGTTGTGGAACCTAAAAGTACAAGGCACCGATATAGTAGCCTACAATCAACGCTTCCAGGAGTTAGCATTGCTGTGTGACAGGATGTTCCCTGAAGAGACTGACAAAATTGAAAAGATATGTCGTGGTATGCCTGACCTGAATTACCTCAAGTGTTGTGCATCCAGCCAAGACCATTGCAGGAGGCATTGAATGGCAACTTTGCCCTTTGATGGATAGGAGGATTAACACTTTGGCTGAGAGACAGACAGAAAACAAGAGGAAGTTTGAAGACGCTCCTCGAAATAACCAAACCCAACAACCAAACAAAAGGCAGAATACAGGCAGGGCTTATGCTGCCGGGAACGGTGACAAGAAATCGTATGAAGGGACTAAACCTCGATGTCCCAAGTGTAACTTCAACCATTACGGTCCTTGTACACCAAAATGCACTAACTGCAGGAAAACTTGCCACCCTGGCCTAGTGACAGTAGGAGCCAAGGCCTGCGACTGGCAAACAACACAACCGCAATAACATAACACAACAAACTTCAACAAACAATAACAACAACAACCCAAGGGCAAATACCAATGCCATTGTTTGCTTTGAGTGCGGGGCTCCAGGCCACTTCAGGAACAACTGCCCCCAGTGGAAGGACAAGAATCAGGGAAATGGTAGCGGTGTAGCCAGAGCTTATGCAGTGGGAGTTGCAGGGCAAAACCCAGACAACAACGTTGTGACGGGTACTTTCTCCCTAAACCCGTTGTGCTCCATTTTATTTGATACTGGTTGCGGATTAGAAGTTTCGTGTCTACTCAATTTAGTGCTTTGATTCTAATATAGCCCCACAACCAATTATATCATGGTTATAACTTGAATTAGCTGATGGTAGAATAATTTAGGTAAATACGGTATTACTGGGTTGCACGTTAAATTTTCTGAACCATCCGTTTCACGTCGACCTAATGCCTGTAGAAATGGGTACCTTATGAAACGTCATTAATTGGCATTGCGACTGTTTGAGAAATACCAAGCCGTTATTGACTGTGCTAAGAAAGACCGGTTCGTATTCCTTTTGGACGAAATCTTAATTTTTTTCCATGGAGAACGGAAGTAGAAATAAACGCGGGAACTCGATTAATACATCATCTCGTGCACCAAGGAGGCCCAGAAGTATGTGTCTACCAAGGTAGTCACGATCTTTTTGGCACATATTACCGTCAAGGAGACTGGAGACAAGTCGAAGAAGAAGCAACTGCAAGATGTACCAATCGTCAAAAATTTTCCCGAAGTATTTCCCGAGGACTTGCCAGGTCTTCCACCTACCAGACAAGTGGAATTTCACATCGATCTAGTACCTGGTGCTGCACCTGTAGCACGGGCACCTTATCGATTGGCCCCATCAGAAATGAAAGAATTGGCGGATCAACTACAAGAGCTTTCCGACAAAGGCTTTATAAGACCTAGTTCGTCACCATGGGGAGCTCCAGTTCTATTCGTCAAGAAGAAAGATGGATCGTTGCGGATGTGCATAGATTATCGGGAACTAAACAAACTAACGGTGAAGAACCGTTATCCGCTACCAAGAATTGATGACTTATTTGACCAACTTCAAGGGTCGAGTGTCTACTCGAAGATCGACCTAAGGTCAGGTTATCACCAATTGAGGGTTCGAGAAGAAGACATCTCGAAGACTGCCTTCAGAACTCGATATGGACATTATGAATTCCAGGTTATGCCATTTGGTTTGACCAACGCACCTGCTGTGTTTATGGGACCGTCAAGAACCCGAGTGTGCAAACCTTATCTGGACAAATTCGTAATTGTCTTTATTGACGATATTTTGATCTATTCCAAGAACAAGCAAGAGCACGAAGAGCATCTGAAGATAATATTGGAGTTGTTAAAGAAAGAGGAGTTAAATTGCAAAATTTCCAAGAGTTAATTTGGATTCCCCAAAGTACATTCCTCGGTCCACGTGATTGATATAAAGGCAATCGACGTGGATCCCGCCAGATCGAATTTCCGTTAAAGATTGTGCATCTCCTAAAACACCAACGGAGATTCCGCAGTTTTTAGGTCTTGCCTGGGTATTATCGGCGATCATTGAAGGTGTTTTCAAAGATCGCCAAAAGACCAATGACCAATCTCACTCAAAGAAGGTCAAGTTTGAGTGGGGTTGACAAACAATAAGCAGCGTTCCAGTTATTAAGAGCAGAAGTTGTGTAGTGCACCATTTCTGCCTTTATACTCGAAGGAAGTGATGACTTTAATCGCATACTGCGATGCTTCGAAGAAGGGTTTGGGCGCTGTGAGATGCAAAGAAAGAAAAGGTGATTTCTATATGCATCACGCCAGTTAAAGGATCCATGAGAAAAAAACTATACTAACACAGGATCTGGAACATGGAGCAGTAGTGTTCGCTCTGAAGATTTGGAGGCACTATATCTGTAAGGTAACCAATTGTACAGTGTTCACGATCATAAGAGTTTACAGCATATTCTAAATCAGAAGGAATTGAACAAGAACAATCGCCGATGTTTAAGTTGCTAGTGATTATGATTGCGATATCGTTATCACCCAGGGAAGGCAAATGTTCGTTGCCTGGATGCTTTGAGCAGGAAAGAACGGGAAACCCACCGTTAAGATTTCGAGCTTTAGTCATGCCTATTGCTTGGATCTCCTAAGCAAATTCTTAAATGCTCAGACTGAAGCACGGAAACCAGAAAACATCAAGAATGAAGATGTTGGAGGTATGCTGATTGAAAATGCTAAATATCCAGAGGCAATTAGAACGGAAAAGTTGGAACCTCGTACGGATGGAACCCTATGCCTCAATGGCAGGAGTTGGTTACCTTGTTATGGTATGGCATTTACGGACTGTTGATCATGGCACTAGTCCCACAATTCGAAGTATTCTATCCATCCATGTTTCCGAGAAAATGTACCAATACGTAAAGAAGCTATATTTGGTGGCCCAATATGAAAGCTGACATCGCCACCTATGTTAGCAAGTGCTTAACCTGTGCTAAGGTCAAGGCTGAACATCAAAGACAATCGGGTTTGTTGGTACAACCCGAGATACCTCAATGGAAGTGGGACAATATCATGGATGGATTTTTTGGTCACAAAGCTCCTAAGTCATCACAAGGAATGACACCATTTGGGTAACGTTGACCGTTATACAAAGTCCGCTGATCTTTATAAGACCCCATGAAAGGAAACTGACCCTGGCTGAGAAACTAGCAAGAAGGATCTAAAGGAAGTAGTAACAAGGCATGGAATACCGGTCTCGATTATTTGTGATCGTGACCCTAGGTTCGCATCAAATTTCTGGAGGTCACTTCAGAAAGCTTTGGGTACAAGTTTAGGGTATGATTACTACATATCATTCCGCAAACTGACAAGGACAAAGCGATAGACATTCAAACTCTCCAAAATGAAAGTATGCTTAGAGCTTGTGTGACGACTTGGAAATGCGGTTGGGTTAAAACCAGTTTGCCATTGGTCGAGTTTTCCGTACAATAACATTATCATGCTAGCATTAAGGCTGCAACCCTTGAAGCACTTACGGTATGAAAAGGTTCGCTCAGCCTTGTTTTGTTGGCTGAGGTTGGAGAAGTTCAACTCACCGGTCCAGAGATAGTACAAGAGACGACTGAGAGAATCATTCAAGTTAAGCAGAGGATGCAAGCCGCTCGTGATAGCAAAAGAGCTAACGCTGAATTGAAGCGTAATCCGATGAGTTTGAGGTTGGAGATAAAGTGATGCTCAAGGTTTCGCCTTGGAAAGGGGTTGTACGTTTTGGCAAACGAGGGAAATTAAATCCCAGGTTTGTTGGACCTTTCAAGGTAATAAAAAGGGTTGGAGACGTTGCATACAAGCTCGAGCTTCCTGAGGAGCTGAGAGCATAGTTCATAAAAACATTTTCACATGTTCCAACTTAAAGGAAGTGTCATGCCCGACGAACCCTTAGCAGAGTCCGTTGGATGGACTTCATTTTGATGACAAACTTCAGTTTGTCGAGGAACCCTATAGAGACTCACCGGATCTGTGAAGTTAAAAAACGGTTGAAGCGAGCCGTATCCAATTAGGTCAAGGTTCGATGGAACACCAGAGAGTCCTGAATTACATGGGAACCGTGAAGATAATTCAAGAAGAAAATATCCACCACCATCTTCACGCAAGACCTAGCAGCCGTCCATGCAAGTGCTCGTGTGATAAGCCTTGAGGACAAGGGCTCATTTAACGGGGGGAGACTATAAGCACCTCGATTTTAGTGTCATTGTATGACATTCTTATTTCATAATTTATTTTTAGGTTTTAACGCGTATTGCTCTTAAACCGTAAACGTTAAGTTTAATCGCGTAAACTAAAAATGATCATACAATGTAAACGGGCATTAAACGATTAAATGTTTGCATCAAGCAAGTGTTATATGATTATTATGAGGATAATTAATAACTTTGTTCATCTTATTTTTATCGGCTACGTAAAATGCTTACGTTTCATAATAAAATGCGTTTAGGCATACCCGGAAGTTCCAAAACCTAACTACGCCTAAACGAATACCCACGATTATACCCAATACTCAAAATAATAAATATAACATCACTTATATATACATTATGCCGAATTTTTGGTGGATAACACCAAGACTTTCCATGTATACATAATATCTAGATATTTAGGAAAAGGTACTCTTACACCTTTATCAACTTGTCATGTTAACTTTAACCTAGGGTTAGAAAGTAACCATGGTTAAGTTAGGAAGATATTTTGACTATAAATACCCATGCATGCATAAGTAATCTTTACCTTTCCTATTTACATGCAAAATTCATATTCTTCCTCTCTTTTACACTCTAAAACCCACGGCACACTTAGGCCACCAAACAAAATCCATACTTTGATTTTGTAAGATTATACAACCCTTTACACAACATACTTAAGGTATTCTAAGGTGTTTGCAAGCATTGGTTCATCATTTGCAAGGATTAAGAAGAAAAAGTAAAGATTAGGGTTTTGGAAACCTAATCTAGGGTTATAAGCTTGAAAGCTTGGTTTTGAATCTAAACACGGGTTTAGAACTTATTTCACATCTCTTACATCATTACTAAGGTTTTCTTAAATCCTTTATACTTTTATTTCTTATGATTTTATGTGTTACATGTTAAATATAGCCATAATCACCACTAATGACTTTCTAATATGTAAAATGAGTTATTATTTATGATTATGATTATATGCACTTATTCTTATGTCATATGGTCCTATATATCATGGAAAAGTAAAAATAAAAGTATGTTAACCTATGGATTAAGTGTAAACATGTTTAGGTTAAATTAGGGTTTTATAATGTTTCTTAAACTTCACATGTGAAAATAATGAAAGTAAAAGGGTTAAACTTGTTACAATGAATTTACAAGGACTAGGGATGATATTGAACCTTATTATAAGTACCACATATGTAAAATATGGTTAAAAGAGTTTTTATAGTAAACTACTAACTTAATTAATACATAAAACAAGGTTTTATAAAGAAACATATATGAAATACTTAGGGGCTGTCCAAATTCGAATTTTGGACAGTAGGTTTTGATATAATATAATAAAAATACGCCTCATGACGATTCCATAATGATAAGAAACTCGAAAAACCGATCTATAACGAAAAAGATACGTTAAAAACGAGTTTACGACTATAAATACTTTTATAAAACTATTTTTTATAAAAAGTTACTATTCATTACATCAACTTTTATTTTAAAACATCTAAAATATACTACCTCCGTCCCAAAATTATTGTCCAGTTTTGACTTTCTGAGTCTTTCTTTGTCAACTTTGACCTTAAATAATTTTGTTTATGTTACATAATACTTGATAAAAATTATACCAATGAAAAATACATTTAAAACTCAATCCATTCATATATTATGCATCAAATATTAAATAGCACAAACAAAAATATTTAATGTCAAAGTTGAGAGAGTCACTAAAATCGGAGTTAAAACGAATAAGTTATCGCGATTACGAGTTTACGCTAATTAAGACGTAAAAACGGGTATATAGCTGTCATGAACAGTAATTTTACTATTCATCGCAGAATCTTAAAAACTTGAAAATGTAATATTTTGATCACTCGTCTTACTACGAAGACGTGGACGTAAGAAACGCGAGCAACGGGCTTAAAACGACCAAATTAGGTCATTTTCGAAATGTATATATTATATCGTTTTCACTTTATAAATATTATTTTACTAAAACGATTAGTCGGTGATTATGCTATATAGAATATTGAGTGGTTATCAAAGTGCTATAATACTAGGGAGTTTCATAATGAGGCCTTTTCGGATGGCGTATCGACGAGTTGTTGGATTTACGATTTAAAGTGTCCTAACTCCTCGTACGTCATGTCATGACCTCTTTAATTATGATAGCCCGAACGATAGTACGATGTAACAACTATAAGATTGTATTCAATGTTAATTAAAGTACTCAGTACTTATACAGCCTTAATTTAAATAGGTTGCATTTATCGTCTTGCGTGACGTTTTATCTGTGATTATTTGGACTATCTGTACTCAAGGTGAGTTCATAGCCCCACTTTTACAGTTTTACTGATTTACTATTATTTGGGGTGGAAACATGCTTTGTTTTATAAATTGGACGCAAGTGTTTAAAGTATATTGATTATGTGTTTGCCTAAGTAGCGATAACCCTCCTTGAGCATATTTATCATGAACTGTCAATTGCATTCGATGTAGTTGTTATTGCATTATGTGATCTGCGAATGTTATAAATAGATCTAATTGGATTAACCTCCCCGTTTGGGGATTAGCTATCACTGGGATCGAACGTTGACACAGTCGGACTTGGTTGTTCGGGTATACAACATATGTTCGGGCAAATAAAAATGCTAAAATAGCAAATATAGGTTGAGTTCGGTGTAATGAGCATTAGTGCAACAAATAACTGTTTTGTGATTGTTGGCATATGTTGTAACATCACGGGAAAGTCTTGCGGTCCTGCTTAATTTAAATACATAAACCTATGAATTCACCAACAATTTTGTTGACGTTTTAAGCAATGTTTTCAGGAGGTCATTAGCATGAAGATGCCAAGGTATGATGGGATTATGTTATGGATTTGCACTGTTATTGAATTATGTGCATCATGTTTTGGGAAATCCATGTTGTCTTTTGTAATAATAAACAAAGAACAAGTAAAGCTATAAGCTTTTGTAATATATCTTTTAATTAAATCCAATGTATCAGTTTAAACGACTTTTGTGTCGTTCTTATATATATCTTGTGCTGTTGATCTTGAAGTAACATGCCCCGGATCCTTATTCCGCTGCGACCCATTTTGGGGGTGTTACAATATGTGGCAAGTCCCAATAAGTTCGGGGTTTACTTTGTAAATATTTCCAAGGGGCCAAAAGTGTAACATTTGAGTAACTTTTATAAATATTGGTTCGGGACTCATTTGGACCACGTAATGGATGATTCAACGTACGAAACTTGTGCCATTGTTTTCTAAATCATTTTTCTGATAAAAATGAGTATTCACTCGACTATTTTTCGTAAACGTTTTATAATATTTATTTAAAACGTTTATTATTTATTTTGTATATTTCCGATAAACTTGTCCGTAAAATGATCTTTTTACTCGAATATTTGTGTCTTCAACAAACGTACTGAATAAAATGTTAAATAATTTATTAAATATTTTATTTTATAAAAACGGTTATTAATGTAATTTAATTATTTTTGTGCCGGTACTCGTTCTTGATTCTAAAATCTTGCGAGGGCATTTCAGTCACCTTTTGACTGTTTTCGGGTCTCGGTCAAAACCTAAAAAAGTTGTCTGAAAATATCAATTCACATCTAAAATTGCTTTAGAGCCGAGTCGTGTATTCGTGTTAGATGATCGTTCTTATTTGTCAAGCCAGACACTAAGTGAACAGATTGGAAAACGTATTCAAATTTCAAAAATTCTCGGATGTTACAAAAAAAAAAAAAAAAACTGCCTTTTGATATATTATAGTTACACAATGCATGTTGTTTTTGGTATTTAGTGAAATTACAATTAAGTTTAAGTGGCCAAAATGTTAATAAGTATGACAGTATGCCTGTTTTAAGTGAAGAAATATGTTTTTTGTGTGACTATTGAATCATCCAATGGCCACATTATTTTTATGTTTGTGTGACCTTTATAAGTTTTAGTCACAAAAGCTGTTTGTTTGAGTATTTAGTCACTACATCAAATTGCTTTAGAGCCCGAGTCGTGAATACGTGCTTTAGATGATCGTTCTTATAAGTCAAGCCAGACCCTAAAAGTCAAAGATTGAAAACGTCATTCAAAATTTCAAAAATTCTCGGATGTTACAGTGGCCTTTTGATATATTTAGTTACACAAAGCATGTTTGTTTTTGGTATTTAGTGACATACAATTAAGTATAAAGTGGCCAAAAGTGTTAATAAGTATGACCGTATGCTGTTTAAAGTGAAGAAATATGTATTTTGTGTGACTATTGATCATCCAATGGCCACATGATTTTTATGTTTGTGTGACCTTTTATAATATTTAGTCACACAAAGCATGTTTGTTTTGAGTATTTAGTCACATACAATTAAGAATAAAGTGGCCAAAAGTGTTAATAAGTGTGACCATATGCTGTTTAAAGTGAAGAAATGTGTATTTTGTGTGACTATTGATCATCCAATGGCCACATGAATTTTATGTTTGTGTGGCCTTTTGAAATATTTAGTCACACAAAGCATGTTTGTTTTGGGTATTTAGTCACATACAATTAAGCATAAAGTGGCCAAAAGTGTTAATAAGTGTGACCATATGCTGTTTAAAGTGAAGAAATGTGTATTTTATGTGACTATTGATCATCCAATGGCCACATGAATTTTATGTTTGTGTGGCCTTTTGTAATATTTAGTCACACAAAGCATGTTTGTTTTGTGCATTTAGTCACATACAATTAAGCATAAAGTGGCCAAAAGTGTTAATAAGTGTGACCATATGCTGTTTAAAGTGAAGAAATGTGTATTTTGTGTGACTATTAATCATCTAATGGCCACATGAATTTTATGTTTGTGTGGCCTTTTGAAGTATTTAGTCACACAAAGCTTGTTTGTTTTGGGTATTTAGTCACAAACAATTAAGCATAAAGTGGCCAAAAGTGTTAATAAGTGTGACCATATGCTGTTTAAAGTGAAGAAATGTGTATTTTGTGTGACTATTGATCATCCAATGGCCACATGAATTTTATGTGTGTGGCCTTTTATAATATTTAGTCACACAAAGCATGTTTGTTTTGTGTATTTAGTCACATATAATTAAGGATAAAGTGGCCAAAAGTGTTAATAAGTGAGACCCTATGTTGTTTAAAGTAAAGAAATGTGTATTTTGTATGACTATTGGTCATCCAATGGCCACATGAATTTTATGTCTGTGTGGCCTTTTGTAATATTTAGTCACACAAAGCATGTTTGTTTTGGGTATTTAGTTACATATAATTAACATTAAAGTGGCAAAAGTGTAATAAGTGTAGACCATATGAATGTTTAAAAGAGAAAAATGTGTATTATCTATGTGACTATGTTCATCAATGGCACATGAGATTTTATGTTTGTGTGGCCTTTTGTAATATTTAGTCACACAAAGCATGTTTGTTTTGGGTATTTAGTCACATACAATTAAGCATAAAGTGGCCAAAAGTGTTAATAAGTGTGACCATATGGTGTTTAAAGTGAAGAAATGTGTATTTTGTATGACTATTTGTTCATACCAATGCCCATCAGAATTTTATGATTTTATGACGTTTGTAAATATTTTTAGTCCACACAAGCATGTTTGTTTTGGGTATTTAATCATCATACAATAACATAAAGTGCCAAGTGTAATAAAGTGTGAACCATTATGCAGTTAACAGTGAAGAAATGTGTATTTTGTGTGACTATTGATCATACCAAAGCCAAAATAATTTTATGTTTGTGTGGCCTTTTGAAATATTTAGTCACACAAAACATGTTTGTTTTGGGTATTTAGTCACATACAATTAAGCATAAAGTGGCCAAAAATGTGACCATATATTGTTTAAAAGTTAGAAATGTGTATTTTGTGTGACTATTGATCATCCAATGGCCACATGAATTTTACGTTTGTGTGGCCTTTTATAATATTTAGTCACACAAAGCATGTTTGTTTTGGGTATTTAGTCACATACAATTAAGCATAAAGTGGCCAAAAGTGTTAATAAGTGTGACCATATGCTGTTTAAAGTGAAGAAATGTGTATTTTATGTGACTATTGATCATCCAATGGCCACATGAATTTTATGTTTGTGTGGCCTTTTGTAATATTTAGTCACACAAAGCATGTTTGTTTTGGGTATTTAGTCACATACAATTAAGCATAAAGTGGCCAAAAGTGTTAATAAGTGTGACCATATGCTATTTAAAGTGAAGAAATGTGTATTTTGTGTGACTATTGATCATCCAATGGCCACATGAATTTTATGTTTGTGTGGCCTTTTGTAATATTTAGTCACACAAAGCATGTTTGTTTTGGGTATTTAGTCACATACAATTAAGCATAAAGTGGCCAAAAGTGTTAATAAGTGTGACCATGTGCTGTTTAAAGTAAAGAAATGTGTATTTTGTGTGACTATTGTTCATCCAATGGCCACATGAATTTTATGTTTGTGTGGCCTTTTGTAATATTTAGTCACACAAAGCATGTTTGTTTTGGGTATTTAGTCACATACAATTAAGCATAAAGTGGCCAAAAGTGTTAATAAATGTGACCATATGCTGTTTAAAGTGAAGAAATGTGTATTTTGTGTGACTATTGATCATCCAATGGCCACATGAATTTTATGTTTGTGTGGCCTTTTGTAATATTTAGTCACACAAAGCATGTTTGTTTTGGGTATTTAGTCACATACAATTAAGCATAAAGTGGCCAAAAGTGTTAATAAGTGTGACCATATGCTGTTTAAAGTAAAGAAATGTGTATTTTGTGTGACTATTGTTCATCCAATGGCCACATGAATTTTATGTTTGTGTGGCCTTTTGTAATATTTAGTCACACAAAGCTTGTTTGTTTTGGGTATTTAGTCACATACAATTAAGCATAAAGTGGCCAAAAGTGTTAATAAGTGTGACCATATGTTGTTTAAAGTGAATAAATGCATATTTTGTGTGACTATTGATCATCCAATGGCCACATGAATTTTATTTTTGTGTGGCCTTTTTAAATATTTAGTCACACAAAGCATGTTTGTTTTGGGTATTTAGTCACATACAATTAAGCATAAAGTGACCGAAAGTGTTAATAAGTGTGACCATATGCTGTTTAAAGTGAAGAAATGTGTATTTTGTATGACTATTGATCATCCAATGGCCACATGAATTTTATGTTTGTGTGGCCTTTTGAAATATTTAGTCACACAAAGCATGTTTGTTTTGGGTATTTAGTCACATACAATTAAGCATAAAGTGGCCAAAAGTGTTAATAAGTGTGACCATATGCTGTTTAAAGTGAAGAAATATGTATTTTGTGTGACTATTGTTCATCCAATGGCCACATGAATTTATGATTGTGTGACCTTTTGTAATATTTAGTCACACAAAGCATGTTTGTTTTGGGTATTTAGTCACATACAATTAAGCATAAAGTGGCCAAAAGTGTTAATAAGTGTGACCATATGCTGTTTAAAGTGAAGAAATGTGTATTTGTGTGACTATTGATCATCCAATGGCCACATGAATTTTTTTTTATTTGGCCTTTTGAAATATTTAGTCACACAAAGCATGTTTGTTTTGGGTATTTAGTCACATACAATTAAGCATAAAGTGGCCAAAAGTGTTAATAAGTGTGACCATATGCTTTTTAAAGTAAAGAAATGTGTATTTTGTGTGACTATTGTTCATCCAATGGCCACATGAATTTTATATTTGTGTGGCCTTTTCTATATTTAGTCACAAAAAGCTTGTTTGTTTTGGGTATTTAGTCACATATAATTAAGCATAAAGTGACCAAAAGTGTTAATAAGTGTGACCATATGTTGTTTAAAGTGAATAAATGCATATTTTGTGTGACTATTGATCATCCAATGGCTACATGAATTATATTTTTGTGTGGCCTTTTTAAATATTTATTCACACAAAGCATGTTTGTTTTGGGTATTTAGTCACATACAATTAAGCATAAAGTGACCAAAGTTGTTTAATCAGTATGATCAAAATGCTGTTTAAAGTGAAAGAATGTGTATTTTGTATGACTATTGATCATTCCAATGACCACATGAATTTTATGTTGGTTTGTGTTGACCTTTGAAATTTTTTAGACACACAAAGCATGTTTGTTTTTGGATTAGTCCATAATTAAGCAAATGTGTCAAAAAGTGTTCTTCATTGTGCCCATATGCTGTTTAAAGTGAACAAATATGTATTTTGTATGACTATTGATCATTCAATGGCCACATAAATTTTATGTTTGTGTGGCTTTTATAAGATTTAGTCAACAAAGCAGTTTTTTTGGTATTTAGTCACCATACAATTAAAATAAAGTTGGCCAAAAGTGTTTAATAAGTGTGACCATAGATGTGTTAAAGGAGAAAAATGTGTATTGTGTTATTATTGTTCAGCCAATGGCCCACAATAATTTAATGTTTTGTGTGCCTTTGTAATATTTATCACACACAGCAAGTTTGTTTTGGGTATTAATCACATACAAATTATGCATAGAAGTGACCAAAATGTTAATAAAGTGCGACCATATGTTGTTTAAAATAGTAGAGAAAATGTGTATTTTGTGTGACTATTTGTTCAACCTATGCCACATAATTTTAGTTTGTTGCCTTTTTATATTTAGTCACACAAAGCAATGTTTTGTTTTGGGTATTTAATCACATAAAATAAGCATAAAGTGCCAAAAGTGTTAATAATGTACCATCAATGCCTGTTTAAAGTGGAAGAAATGTGTAATTTTGTGTGACTATTGTTCATAACCAAATGCGCACATCAATTTTATATTTGTGTGGCCTTTTGTAGATATTTAAGTCACACAAGAATTAACAATATAAAAGTTAAATATTTATTGGTTGGATAGTACAGTAGACCAAAAGTGTTTATAAGTGTGACCATATGCATCTTTTAGTAACATTTAAGAAATCAATGTATATCAAAACAAATTCAAATACAATAAAACTGGAATGTATATAACTGAACCAAATATAAAATTGTAATGTCGTACATAATAAAATTCTCAATAATTTAAGGACTTGTGAAGACTGTTCTTCTTAGCTTGCCTTTGCATTGCATCACTAGAGACGTAAACGTTTTTGCGCTTCGTTTGTAATTTAGGTGTAGTTTTTTTCTCAACATTCATTTGTATGGTACTTGGAGGTGTTGCCTATAGGAAACAAACGCCGCGTGTATCAAACACTGAATTAAATATGAAGAATTATATATATGTAGGTTGATAAAACACAAGTATGTACCTTTGGATCGAAGACCACTAGATCCTTTGGCCATGCAAAAAAAAGCACCTACTGTATCCTTAACTGTTTTAAAACCGTTATTTCCTACATCCGGTATGCATGCTGCATCCACTAAAGATGTATCAATTGACACATTTTAGCAATCCTTTGGGAGTTCTTTGTTATGAAGCGTTTGTTTTCCATCAGTCTTGTATACAGCAATAATAGTTTATTTCTTTAAGTGCCGCAGTTTGCACTTAATTGCCTAAAAAAAGATTTGTTGCATGTATGTATCAGAAATTAATTAAACAAAAGAACATATGAACATGTTGAAATACATACTTGTGGTAGTACTAGTAGTGGAGACACATTTTCTTGTGATTGGTAAGCTTGACTTGAAGAATCCTTTCGTATTGATCTAGTCATTTTCTTAGATCCGACAGATTTAACAGTTTCACATGGGGGGATGTTTTATTACTTACCCTTGTTTCCATTTTCTTTTCCAAAGTTGCAAGTCCATTAGACTTCTGAATGCTTGCATCATTCTGACATCCAAAAATAGTTGTTCCGCCCTCCTCATCAGCGCTGCTATTTATAGGATTAATGTCCACTGGAGACCCCTGCAATATAAATTAAGAAATGCATAGACTCATCAGTTTAGGATCAGTGCCTGCTATCTATAGTGTTGGTATTAAAAGTCTTCTTAATGCTGCTTGGATTACTGCTAAGAATGTTTGAAGTTAATGTTGCTTGGTTGATTTAATGCTGCTAGTGAACTTTAAAGAAAAATATGCTAAGTTTTTACTACTGCTAGTACAAAGTTAGTACTGCTAGTGAATATATTAGTACTGCTCATGGTTAAGACTGCTCAGAGAAGTTAATGCTGCTGAAGAAGTTAATACTGCTAGTGTATAAGTTAGTAATGTTTGTATTAGTATTGCATTAGCGAAAATAGTGCTGTTAGTGTTAATTAGAAAATGAAATTGTTAACAACATAAAAAAAATGTCTTACATTTGGTGGTGTCAATTGAGTTGACATTGACTGGAACTGCCCCCCTTGTGCAGCCAACTGATTCTTCAGTTTAGTAACCATTCCCTCTGTTTGTGACATCTTGTTGGACAAATTATGGATTAATAGTTCTTTTTTTTGACGTTCGTGTCTCTCATTATTAAGTTGACTTTAAAGTAACAAAATTCTTTCATCAGATGCTTCTCTGCTTCGAGGAAGATCAAAATACCTCTTGTATGTAACTTCACTTCCTACTCCTCTTGCATAACCTCCCTTTTCCTTACCTAATACGACTGTCATGGCATTAGTGCCATGATCAATCTTCAAGGTTCCTTCTTTGATGTTGTTTTTAGTTTCTTTCTACACACACAATATGGGAAATAGGTTATTATACGAAAATGAACATAATAATAAAATTTGAAGTCAAACTTACAAGTTTATCTCCCACTGATCTAATCTCATCATCTGGATATTCTCTGTCTTTGTTTACCCTTCCTTTCAACCACAGTGTACCACGCGCGGGTTCTTTATCTGGTTTTTTTTTTCAATCTTATAAACATCAAATACATACACATGTAAGTTAAACCAATATAAACGAAAGTATGATGCTATTAAATGCAAATGTGCAAATGTGTAATCTTACCATTTTCTCTTTTACAAGTGCGTATCCACCTCGTCCCATTGTATGCTGATAAACAGACTTGGAACGCGCCATTTTAGCTGCAGCTGATTTCACCTTGCAACACATAATCATAAGGCGTTTAGATGTAGTAATGCTGCTAGTATAGAACTAATATATATGCGATAACACAAATTTATGAAAGAATATGGACTTAAAAAAAATACAATTAAAACCCTTTGTATTCCTTCGGTGGATTCACGTATACTTTACAAAATTGACCCATTCTCTTTCGGCTTGTAAATATTGCATACTATACTTCTCGGGACTTTCATTGTAGTTTTGAAGTGTATTTTTGGTATGGCAAATATGTATGTTGTCTTACTTATCTTCTAAATTCCTTAGAACACTTTGACCAAGACGATTCATTACCACTTTCTGACTGTCAAGTCAACATCAAAATATCGCTGCAAATATTAACACAATGAAGTATTTATTTGCACCACAACGTAAATGCATAGATAAACTTATGTAGTACTGGGTTTAAAAATAGTATATATGTATCGTGATTTCATCCCATAGTTTATCTCTTGCTTCTGAATCCACCTTCTTCCAGGATTGAATCTTCAAACCTATATGCTCACGAACCATGTCTCCTAAAAAACTCGAAAACAATGCTCTGTGTTTTCCGGATATCCTATTCAACGCATCGAAGGTTACACTGAGCTTTATTCCATCGGGTTTTCCATATTCCCTGCGAAACTTATATAACCTAGTTATGCCCCTCTTAACTACATTCCTATTTGAATGGTTGTTTTCATCATTCTCCTGCACCTCATCAAAATACTCCTCTGATTGATATCCTAAATCGTCATTTTCATTATCATTATCATAATTAACCAAAGGATCCTGATCATCAATGGCTTGAGTTTCTATGATTCTTCAAAAGGAATGTGTAAAAGAAAATAAGTAAACTTGGTAATTAATGGTGTGAAAAGAGTTTTTATTGTTTTGTTTAGGTTGAAGCCTGATTTTTTGGAGATAAAATAGGGTTTATTATGAAATAAGGAAACCAAAACCGTCCAGAATTAATTTCCTAGGTGATTTTTAAAATTTTGGCTATAATTTTTTGGCTCCTAAAATGATAATTAAAATTTTTAAAATTTTTGAAAATTCAAACATTTTTGAAATATTGACAACTTGACATTAATCATTTAAATTTGGCTCAAAAGATGTAATTTTTTATCATTAAAAAGGAACAGACTCATGATAATTAACAATTTAAAATTTTAATTTTTTTATGACAATTAACATATTAAAAAGTGGTAATCTTCCATGGTTATACTCATCCATATAGTCAGAAAACCAATTGATTCTACCAAAACTCAATCTGTGCAACAACACTTCTGAATAAACCTGCCAAAGTTAATAAGAACAAGTTACTTACCTATATAATACCAGTGCCAAAGTTAATAAGAACAAGTTACTTACCTACCAAAAACAAGAAACGACATTCCCAACTACAATTCGGATTAAACACATAGGGGATTCACATACCAGTGCAAAGGCTACATGGCCAAATATGAGACACGGCCATATCCACAACAATCTATCACCTATACCTGGGGTAACAAGTTTCTACGGCACACCCATACCCATTCCATCAATCAATTTACTATAGCTAAACAAAAACCATACCCAGTAGCACATCTAACAACCACTACAGAAAAACACAAAGGGGCTTCACATTCAAAGGACAGCTGCAATTCGGAATAAACAAAAACCAGAAACGGCATTCAACAACGCAACCTCAAACAACAACCAGAGCACACAACAATATTCAAACGCACAAAAAAACGCATATACTCATGACTAACGTATTACTAACAGCTTCATAACCAGACATAATCCCATTAACAACAAAAATAATGTACAATAAAACCATAAACATAACATTCCATTCCATTCAAAGATCTTCCAAAACATACATATATTATCCATAATTAACATCATCATCATAAACCCATAATTAACCTAATCATAAACCCAACTGACAGCATACCCTACCAAAAGACTAAACAACCACAAAACATAAACAAACCAGACAAAAGAAACCCCAACCTGCCCTAATTAACCATCATTGCCTTTAGCCTCCAACATCTCCAAATCAATCTCTTTACCATGAATCTTCTCCTCAACAACAGCAATCAACCTATTGAAATATGCTACCTTATCCTGCTCATCACGCCAGTCATCCCGGAGTTCCATCACAAGGTCAAACACTTCCTCATAATCACCAGAAGCTTCCAATTCCGCAATTAATGCGTTTAACTGACTGATAAGATTCGTTGAGGTCCTAATTTCATCACACATACGAGCAATGAACCGACGATGTCGGTAATTTGTTGCTCAATGAAGATCTTCAGATACTTCGGTGGTGATCTCTCTCCACTGATATCAATCAGGTCATCAATGACCTTTCTGGCAACAATGTTGTTTCTACCACCACGAGCAGCCATTGATAAATAAAATAGTATTGGGAGAAACTAAAGTGGTTTGGGAAAAGATAAGTGGTTTGGGAAAAGATTGAGATGGGGATGTATTTATTATGAAGTACTGGAGAACAGAGTTCCACCATCATTGCACATACAGTATCGACGGCGTCTCGAGAAGTGACGGTCAAGTGGTAGAAAGCTCAATATTAATTATCGATTCCCTACTATACCCAAAGTAAACCCGCACACTCCAAAACCAGAACAAACTAAACCCCTTAACTCACACTTTTTCACAAAAATAAACCCTCCCCTAAACACAATATCTTCTAATACAAAATTTAAAAAATTTAAATTTAAATTAAAAATTTTGAAAATTTAGAAATTAAAAATGTTATAAAAAGCTACAAAATTTAAATTAAAACTTCCATAAATTTAATAAAAAAATAACAATCAAAATTTACACAACCCGGTGATTCCAATTTCGTTAAGTAATTTTTTTTACCAATTATACGTTTCACACAGACACTATACGCCGCTACAACCCAATGCATATGACCTAGGGGTGTTCAAACTAAACCCTCACGATTGTTGTAATACTTTTATTGTATAACGACTTTTTAGCTCCTAATGTGAACATTTGTAAAAATCTATGTGCGAAAATTGATTAATGTGATCGTAATCTATAAATATCGAGTAATATTTTTTGTTAATAAGTAATATGAATAGAATATTTGAATCACATAATTGTAACGGAATACATGACGTTTTTTATATGACTTTTAAAATTTCAATGTCATTTAATTTACTATAGAAGACATTGAGTACAATTGTTTTATACGGTTAAACTCGATTGAAAGTCAAAAACAGTTAATCGTGACCCGAACCGCTGGTAACCGCTCACTACGGGTACCCGCACGTCCGGTTACCCACGTAGTATGGTTCGATTTCAGATAGTAAAATTAATTACCCGCCCCGTGACGGATAGCTTAAATCTCCCAACAAACCGAACCGAACTGCCTAGTGAACACCCCTAATATGACCCATATGATGTCAACTACCCATTAATGAACGTGACCAGTGATAACCTAATGCACATGACCCATGACCCATGTGAATTAGCCATTATCATCGGTCATGCATGGGTTGCACCGGCTTGGTAGGTATGTATATTATAGTTATAGTATGAAGGTTATATGAATTGTATTAAAGTTATTAAAGATGGGCACGTTAATTTTGACATTTAAGGAGGCCATGAAATCCGTAACGCATATATCTTTATCTGAACACTGTGTGAAACTGTCTTGAGGGTAGCGTTAGATAAGTTGGGCATAGTAACCCGACCCTTGTACATTATGTTTAATGGTCAACGGTAAGTTCAATTCATAGAATGGTTAGTACGGTTGTTTTTTTAAATGCTTTTCCAGGGAAAGTTAAACATTATGTTTGTAGCTTGCTAATGGAAGCCATGTTTTAGTTTAGGGGATTCTACTCTTAAAATGTAAATGCTTTGGGTTTAGTTAGTGCTAGTTTAAAAGAAGGAGGGCTTAGTTTGGCATTTTTTAAACATTAGGTATTCTAGTTTCATACTTAGTTCTCCTCTCTTTGAGTTAGATACATATTGTCGTTTGTTTCTGCAGTTACGCCGCCTGAACCTCATGCGTCATGATGCTTCAATTGACCTTTCTCCACCACATAGTTTAGATGCATATTCAACACCATACAAATCCCCTATATATATCAACATTTTTAGGCTTCATTGATCATTATCCCTATAACTCTTGTTCAACCTCTTCTTATAAATCTTTCAACAATATCCTATTTTACCCACTTTGATTATCAATGACAGCACCATGAGGAGCAAACCAAATCTCTAGGCGTGTTATTGATGACCTAATTGAGTTTAGGGGGGAGACCTCTGTTGATGGTTACATGAGTTTCTTCAAGTCTCAGCAAATTTCCAAGAACCGTTGTTTTATAAATCGGATGCGCGAAGAGGCCAACACAACCTGGAGTTTGGTTAGGCAGCTTAATGTTTTAATTGCTAAGATGGAAGCTCTTAAAGACCAGGGATAGCTTTTTGACACTTTGATGGATCTTAGGGACGAAAGGGAGGCTGCACGGACTAAGCTCTAGGGGTTGAATGAGCTCATTACTCAAGCTGAGCAGGAGATCGAGACGAAGGAAGCACAAATTCAGGCGATGAATGGTTGAAGGATTGCTGGCTAAGTAATGGGATGGTTTCTTTTGCTCTAGTGTCATCTTTTTATGTTTAATGTCTCTTTTGAATGTTTAGTTTCTGGCTATAGTTTTTATCTATATTAAGAATGGAAGATCTTTAGATGTTTTGCTATTTAATCCAAATGAATGAAAGTTATGGTTGTTATTAAAAGGAATTAGTTTTTAATGTTGTTTTGCATTTAGGAATTGGTTGTGGTGTTTGAGTTCAAATATGCGCTGATAATGTATTATGATAGGTTGGAGGTTAATCCAATGACAGTAGTGCATTCCATGTGTCGTGTTCAATGTTGAGCCATGGCTATGCAGGTCATAAGTGCTTTGCTTTGGTTGTTCCATTTTAGGTTGTTGTCAATTTTTATGAGTGGTTATAAAGTTTAGAAGTGGAGCGTTTGTTCCGCCGTTGCTTGGCTTTATGACAATTATTTTGGTTTCAGTGAGTGTCAAGTTTAGAAGTGTTGTGAGATTGCAGGTTGCATCTTTGATAGTGGTTACTATAACTGATAAGAAGTTATTGCGTTTTAATACAACTGATCATTTTATTTTTTTTCTATATGTTATTGTGCTTAATGCCTCCAATAAGGTAGTAAAGAGGGTGTGTGGGATTGCTTATCTTTTTCTGCTTGTGCTTGTAACTTGTAAACAGAAGCGCACATAAGCAGCTTTGAAATTAGTAGCTTGAAACTTACTGCTAACTGTTTATTTCATGTCAAATTAAGCAGATAAGTGAAAGTAGTTGAAGAAATTTGCAATGCCAAATACCCTTTAAGTTTGGATACAGTTGGATAGCTAGTTTTCCACCACCGATAATTTTGGGTTGAAATAAGCAGCTTTGGTGTATCTGGTCAAAATTTGTGTATTCTCAAATGTTTATTTGAAAAGTTTGAAAGGTCTAAACTTTTAAGTGGTTTCTGTAAGCAATCCCGAACACCTACCTTAAGTTGATATTTACTTGTTCTTATGTTTTTGTTATATGTGTTTGCAGGTATGGTTCCATTTTGAACATATTACAGGGTAGAAACGAGCTGCTTGAGAAGATCATAGGGTGTGTTGTTGATTCAGGAGGGGTTCCGGAGCTTGATCCTAAGGTTTCGTTTTTTCCCTTTGTGTAGTAATTCTAGGGGGTGCGTGGCATTACGTTTCGAAAGTGATATATTTGTGTTCTAATTATTCTACGGTGTTTGGGTGTAGTGAAGCGAGTCTTACTTTGTGTCTCTTTTGGGGTAAAATATTCAGTTTAAGATAACCATGGAGGAGTGGCTGCCACATAATTGATTTCGGATATATGGGGGTTGTTTAGGATTGTATAGTATAAAGTTAAAGTGTCAATATTTCAAAAATGTTAGATTTTTTTATAAATATTTAAAAATGCAGCCAAAATGAAATATTTAAATTGTTAATTATCACTTTGGAGCCAAATTGCAGCCAAAATTTTAATTGTTAATTGTCACTTTGGAGCCAAATTGCATTTACAATTTTTAAAAGCATTAATTGGTTTCCTTATTTGACGCCTTGCACCATCATAAACCCTATTTTATCTCCATAAAATCAGGTTTTGTGCTTTGCCAACAAATAGAATTAATAAAATCTTTTTAACCATTAATACCAAGTTACTATTTTCTTTAACACATTGTTGCTGAAGAATCATGGAAACTAAAGCCAATGATCCGGATGATTTGGTTAATTATGATAATGATAATGACATTGACGATTTAGGATATGAATCAGAGGTGTATATTGATGAGGAGGAGGATGAAAACAACCATTTAAATGGGAATGTAGTTAAGAGGGGCATAACTAGGTTATCTAAGTTTCACAGGGAATATGGAAAACCCGATGGAATAAAGCTCAGTGTAACCTTCGATGCGTTGAATAGGATATCAGGAAAACACAGAGCATTGTTTTTGAGTTTTTTAGGAGACCTGGTTTGTGAGCATATAGGTTTGAAGATTCTATCCTGGAAGAAGGTGGGTTCAGAAGCAAGAGATAAACTATGGGATGAAATCACGGTACACATATACTATTTTTGAACCCAGTACTACATAAGTTTATCTCTGCATTTACATTATTTGCAACTAATTAACAACATTGTATTAATCTTTGCAGCGATATTTTGATGTTGACTTGATAGTCAGAAAGCTGGTAATGAATTGTCTTGGTCAACTTCTAAGGAATTTCAGAAGGAAATTGAGACAAACATACATATTGCCCAATCAAAATACACTTTCAAAACTAAATGAAGTCCCGACGAAGTATAGTGCAATTTTAAAAGCCAAAGATTGGGTCAATTTTGTAAAGTACACGACCACCGAGGAATACAAGGTTTTAATTAGTCATTTTTATTTAAGTCCATATATATTTCATAATTTTGTGTTTCTATATATATTAGTTCTATACTAGCAGCATTACTACATCTAAACGCCTTATGATTTTGTGTTGCAAGGTGAAATCAGTTGCAGCTAAAATGGCGCGTTCTAAGTCTGTTTATCAGCATACAATGGGATGAGGTGGATATGCACATGTGAAAGAGAAAATGGTAATATTACACATTTGCACATTTGCATTTAGTAGCATCATACTTTAGTTTATATTGGTTTAACTTACATATGTATGTATTTGATGTTTATAAGATTGAAAATAAAGAAATTGAACCAGATGAAGAACCCTCGCATGGTATACTGTGGTTGAAAGGAAGGGTAAACAAAGACGGAGAATTTCCAGATGATGAGATTAGATTAGTGGGAGATAAACTTGTAATTTTGACTGCAAATTTTATTATTATGTTCATTTTCGTATAATAACCTATTTCCCATATTGTGTGTGCAGAAAGAAACTAAGGACAAGATCAAAGAAGGAACCTTGAAGGTTGATCATGGCACTGATGCCATGACAGTTGTATTAGGTAAGGAAAAGGAAGGTTATGCAAGAGGAGTGGGAAGTAGAGTTACATACAAGAGGTATTTTGATCTTCCTCTAAGCAGACAAGCATTTGATGAAACAACTATGTTACTTTAAAGTCAACTTGATAATGAGAGACGCGAACATCAAGAAAAAGAACTAGAAATCTAGAATTTATCCAACAAGATGTCAAAAACAAAGGGAATGGTTACTAAACTGATGAATCAGTTGGCTGCACAAGGGGAGCAGTTGAAGTCAATGTCAACTCAATTGACACCACTAGCTATAAGACATTTTTTATGTTGTTAACAATTTCATTTTCTAATTAATGCTAACAGCACTGATCCTATAGATAGCAGGCACTGATCCTAAACTGATGAGTCTATGCATTTCTTAATTTATATTGCAGGTGTCTCCGGTGGACATTAATCCTATAGATAGCAGCGCTGATGAGGAGGGCAGAACACCTGTTGTTGGATGTGAGAATGATGCGAGCATTCAGAAGTCTAATGGACTTGCAACTTCGGAAAAGGAAATGGAAACAAGGGTAAGTAATAAAACATCCCCCTATGATTTTTGAATTCTACATACATGTCTTATTTACCGTGTTCTATATATATATATATATATATATATATATATATATATATATATATATGAAACTGTTAACTCTGTCGGATCTAAAAAAGGGACTAAATCACT
>BQNB010071072.1:0-32893 GCA_026074375.1 Tanacetum coccineum | reverse complement strand
CTTGGGATCTCTTCCAAGTTAAGATCCCCTTCCAAAAGCTCTAATCCAATAAGATCCATGTAAGTTAAACTGATTTAAGGTTTAGGTAAGATTAATACTGAATTCAATAGGCTCTATTTCAGCTTATAGACTGAAAGAGCTTTAAATGAGCTTATTAGCTTTTTGAGACAAATTGGCTATTTAAGAGAGCTTATGACTTTAAATGAGAGCTTAAAAATGAGATTTAAAATACTAAAAACTTAATTTCATTAATTAAAGAAACTGATTACATTACTTAAAAAAGGAAAAATTACATTTAAGAAAAATACGAATTTAAGCTAGACTAAAAATTACTAAAAACCTAGATGGTGTGTGTGTGTGAAGTGTGCTCTATTTATAGCCTTTTGGAGAAGATTCTAGCCCTCTTGCCTTGCTTTCCAACCCTTCAATCCGTACCCTTGATTCTTCTAATCATTGCCAAAAGATTTTGAGCCGTTTGATCATTTTGTGTGTATCTAAGGATCGCCAGCATGTCATTCCCTTGATGTGACAATGTGTTAGTTGTGTGAGTGATCGAAGAGCAAATCCCACTTAACTTTGTGCTTTTCTTGCTCTGACGTGTCCTTAGAGCTTGAGTGACCAATGATTTCCTCTTGACTAGACTAATTTGTCCTTGCCATTGTGTTTAGGAGCTCATGAATTGACTAACAAACCCTTTAATTCTTATTTGCCCTTTGTTTTACCTTAGATGGTGAAACGGGGAAGAAAGGTGAATAGTAACACCTTTCGCGCCCTTTTTTGACAGTTAAAAACTGTTGGACTTTGGTATAATTGCAAATTTGGCCCTTGTGTTTCTTTTCCCTTTTTCTAGTTATAAGTAACTTTCGAGAAATGCAAGTTTAGCCCTTGTGATTGTTATAAAAGGACATGGGCTAGGGTTTTGGGCTTTGTTGACTTTTATTGACCATCTTTGACTGGATTTAACTTTTCTGGCTTCGGCTTTGATCCTTTGGCTTCTTTTTGTACTCTTCAGATTCTCGTGTCCGTGCTTGCTCGTTTTTGACTGTTTTCTTGCAATTTTTGACTTATCCGTACCTGCACACACAAAACACAAATACAAGCATATTTTTGCCATTTTTGGTCTGTTTTGGGTTTAATTGGGTTATTTTTAGGTACAAACGGATATGTGTATTCTACACTTATCACTTCTCTTCCTTCTTCTATGTTTCTTTGTAGAGACAAAACCCCAAGTGTGCTTGTTGTGTGAGGTGATTCTCAAACAAATCCCAGCCTTCAATTTCTTTTGTGCTTCTTTTGAGTCATCTAAGCCATCAAAATCACTTGGAAATGGTGAGGGATTGCCAACATGGCAATTATAAAGCTGGGGGGAGATAGTAAAGGATGGGAAATAGTTTATCCGGTGTTGATGTTTGCAGGTAAAAAAGGTGAAGGGAACCCATTGAGTGTTTTCTTGGTTTGTTTGGCGGGATAAAAATGGCATTTGGATCAAAGTTGGCAGCGTTTGCCCCTCATTTAACTTCCCCAATTTCCAATTTTATTCTTTGTCTTGTTATTCTTAATACAACTTGAGTATGCAATTTTAGTACCCTCTAGTTGTATTTTCTTCACTTGTTTTGACTTTTGACTTTGTCGGGGTTGACTTGGCTTCGATTTGACTTTGTCTTTTCCATTCCGTGCTTGGTTTTTGTTGTTTTTGGCTTGTCTTTTGTCCTTATCCTTGATATCCGTTTCCTGCACAATACAAATGCAAAACATACAAATACAATGTATTTTTGGTACGTTTTTAGTCATTAAGCTCGTTATAATGGAAAAATGGTATGTGTAATTAAGCAATACCAAAAATCCCCCATACTAGGATATTGTCGTGTCCTCACGCAATGTTATGAAGTAAACACTCAAGAAACCAAGAATCTTAATCCCCCTCGACTAATAACCTCGAAAAGTAGCTAAGTGTTCGTCAAGGGGAACTAAAGAATCAATAGCTTCGACAAGTCCCGTTTTCACCATTTTTTTATATGTACACTAACTATCCCTAATATTTTTGGATTTTCCTTTTTTTTCTTAACTACCATGTTGAGTTCCTTATTTAATCCAACATGGATCATAGAATGAGAAGCTCCCCATAGAATCATCTACGGAAGTCCTGATTGAATAAATTCCATCGTCCCCGATTTTCACTAGTCCCAAACTAAGCGTAAAAAACAAAATCACCGGGTTAATATAAACAATAAAGATGCTAACACTGTAAACACTCCGCCACCACCCCCCAAATTGGGTCGCAACGGCAATAAGGGGTCCGGGCGTTTACTTCTCAGTCAATAACACAAGAATATATATAGAACACCAAAAAGTCCGTTTGAAAATGATACAGTTGGATATTAACAAAGTAATTGTTACAAGCCGAAGCTATAACTTGTTCACTTGACAAAAACAAAATTTTCAGCCCACACACTTATACAAAAGTTATTGCGACATAATCTTTAATGCATGATTCCCAAGCAAAACCACCCATGTATCCCTTGTACCTCTTGCTTATTTAAACCCCGGAAAAACATTGTTTTAAAACATCAACAAAATTAAAATTTGTTGGTGAGATTCATAGGTTTGATAAATCATATATTGTAACACAGAATTTCCCAAAGTGTAGATAATGCAACAGATGCAGAATCATATAAATGTAATTACGTTGCTCCTAAGCTCAGACAACCTGTAATGCTTGACGTGTATGATCTCAAATTAAGGCCTACCTTGCCCCGTGTGATGTTTCTAACCCCAAAATCCTATGTTCGACATGGTATACGTTCGTTTGTCCAGTGATAGCTAATCACCCGAACGGGGTTGTCAAACCCAATAGATCTATTCATAACATTCGCACTCACAGTCCAGTAATTGACAGTTCATGATAATGGTCCAGAATTTATTGTTTTTTTTAATTGGGTTATCCACTTTAGGCAACACGTAATCATAACATGAAACTTAACCACTTGTGTCCAATTGTAAAACATTGCATGTTTTTCACCCCAAAAACTTTGTAAAACAAAAGCATGTAAAATGTGGGGCTATGAACTCACCTTGAGTGAGTAATGCCAAGTATATCACAAATAACGCGCCACGCGAATTTGATCAAATGCAACCTAATCAAATATAGGTCGTATAAGTACTAATCACATTAAGTACTCCTATCATGCATAAGTCTATATAGCTAATCACCATCTAAATGTTTAAGTGAAAACATGTTTATAAAATTAAAATGTTTATAAACATACTTTTGGTAAAATCGTCATAACTTTCACGTTTCTAATCCGTTCTTGCGTTTCTTATGCCCACTTTTCGTATCACTAATGATTTATCAAATATTAACATTTTCCGGAATTTCGACCCTCTGTTGACAGTAACTTTTACTGTTAACATCAGACGTAATTTTTATTTAAATTGTATTTGTGGTCGTAAAACCCTTAAATGTCGTATATTATTCGTTTATAGCACCGTTTTTTAACGATTCTTTCGAGGCACGTTCCGAATTGAAAGTTCTTATATTTATTTATGTAGGTTTACAAAAATATAACTTTCTGTCTGAATATAACTTTTATAAAAGTATTAATTGTCGTACACTTGCAAATTCATAACGTCGATCGTATTAATTAAAAATTACGATTCCTTATTCAATTTTGGAATCCTAAAAATATGTATTATTTGTTAAAAATATCAACACTTGCTGTTTATACAATTTTTATAAAATGTTTTTATAAAAATTCTTTTACGACTCCGTTTAATAGCGTATAACTTGTTTTTACCGTAACTTTTTCGTTATTAATCCGTTTGACAAGTTTCTTACCTTTTCGGAATCGTCGTGAAATGTATTATCTTATAAAAATATATTATAAGTATGTCCTATACAAAATTTTGGACAGAATGTTGGTGTTTGTTTGATAAGTCTATTTTCAACCTTTGTTTTCATACTCTTCAATTTTGTAATCCACCACATGTCTTATATTTCATATATATTATATATCATTCATATATTGGAGTCCATGTGTCCATAATAGTCCTCATATGTCAAAGTTACCAAGATTAACAAATCCATTATCATACTTTAAAACCATAACTTTACTTAAGTAACCCTAATTTACTAGTTTTGTCCATAATCATTTTTATACATAAACCAAGTGTGTACAAGTGTATTTCTTCCAAGATAACTTTATTTTAGTGTTCAAGTAACATTAATATGAGTCCATAATTAACCTTAACATGTCATAAGTATTTCTTTAACTTGAAACATGTTAATAAACCATTAAAAGCCCTAATTAACCCATGATCATGTTTACACCAAAACAACATGATACAATATTTTATCATCATTTTTAACATGATATATGTAATAACACAACATATATAAAAGTAATCCATATGATCATTTCAAGTAAAAACCTCATTTTTATGATAAAATCCTAAATGGTGATTTAAGCTAACATAGAATAACCATATGCATAAAAATGAAAATTATAAGAACATAGAGGGTTTCTATAGACCATATAGATTATGATGAATATGAAGAACAAATCTAAACCCGTGTTTAGCCTTAAAATCCAAACTTGCACAAAGAAAACCCTTGTTTTCTTCAATAAAACCCTAGCTTCCTTTCACTTGATTAATACTTGGAAATGCTTAGCCAATGCTTGTAAATACCTTAGAATATCTTAGGATAGATGTGTATAGGAGTGTATGGGTTGTAGAAAAATTTATATGGATTTGGTTGGAGGGGGTGTTTGTGCCGTGAGTTGCCAAGAGAAACAAGGAAGAGATTTTGTGATTTTGGTAAGTGTTTTACTTGTATGATTTCTCTTACTAGAAGATACATGTATATATGGTGCAAGTCTTAGTCAAGGAAACATGGTAATGGCTTAGGATTGGACCTATGGTCCATTGGGACTTGTCCTTTGGTCAAAGAGTACAAGGTATGGGTGTGCTTAATGAAATATGTGATTGACATGACCAAATGGTACTGTTTCTTTCAGTTTTCCTTGTATCATTTGCCATTAATTCGGCATATAAGAAGGGTACATGATATATTTGAGTAAACTTATGTATGGGTATAAAAGTGGGTATTTAGTTGAAGCGTAGAAAATTTAGGTGGTTCCGGGAGTGCCTACACGCAATTTATCGCGAAACGAATACACTTTACGTATCCGATAAGAAATAAAATGAACAAAGGTTAAATAATAATTCTCAATATACTTACATATATACCCTTGCTGTGATGTAAACTTTTAATGTTGATGCCTGTTTACATTGAACGCTAATAATAAACTTACGCGATTAAAACTTAATTCATAAATTACAAGCAAACGCGTACCAATGCTAAAAATAAATAGTAATTTATCGAACTCGTCATGACTTGAAAACACAGGGTGTTATAGACTATCCTCCGTATAAACGAGCTTATCCTCAAGCACACAATGCAGACACTTGACGACGATTGGTCTTGTGAAGAGGTGTCGTATTTCTTCATGAATTGGTCTCCACGTTCCCACGTAAACTCTCTGGAGTTCCATCGAACTTGATTAATGGGATCCGACTTCGCTCAACCGTTTAACTTCACGGCCCACATTTTCTAATGGATCACCCAACAAAATGAAGCTTGACATCAAGATGAATCCATCCAAGAACGCTAATGGTTTCGTCGCATGACACTTTTTCAGATTATGATCACATGCAAACGTATTTATGAACCTCTGGCGCAATTTCTTCCTGGAAGTTCAAGTTTGTAAGCAACTTCTCCAACCCTTTCTATCACCATAAAAGGTACCAACATACCTAGTTTCAAGTTTTTTTTTTTTTTTTTTTTTGTTTTTCCCTCGTTGCCAAAACGTACGACCCCTTTCCAAGGCAAAACTTTAAGCATAACTTTATCCCCGAACTTGGAATTCTATTGGTTTACGTTTCAAGTCAGCTAACTCTTCTGTCGATCACAGAGCGCTTGCATCCTTTGCTTGATCTGGATGATTTCTCAGTGGTCTTTTGAATTAGTTCTGGACTGAGGATTTGAGCTTCTCCAATTTTGGTCCAACAAACAGGTGAACACACTTCCCTACCATAAAGTGGCTTCGAATGGTGCGTGCCATGATACAGCGTGATAGCTATTGTTATATGAGAACACGACCAATGGAAAATGGTTAACCCAACCCTTTCCAAAGTCGATCGCACTAGAACATAGCATAACCTCGAGAGTTTGATGGTCCTCTCGCTTTGCCCGTCTGTTTGTGGATGGTACGCAGTACTCATATCTAAATTATACCCAAAGCGTTCTGAAGTGACCTCCAGAAATTTGATGCGAATCTGGGTCCACGATCACAAATGATTGAGACGGGTATTCCATGCCTCCGTACCACCTCCTTTAGTACAATCTTGCAAGATTATCCAAATGAACGGTCTCCCTCAATGTGTGAGAGATCGCAGACTTTTAAGTGAGTCGGTCAACGAACACCCAATTGTTCATAGCCTTGAGACTCTTAGGAACTTCGTGACAAAATCCATTGTGATGTTGTCCCACATCCATTCGGGTATCTTGGGTTGTACCAACAATCTGAATGGCCTTGAATGTTCGGCCTTGACTTAGCACAGGTCAAACATATTTTGTTAACATAAGTGGCTATTCGGCTTTCATGTGGGCCACCAATATAGCTTCTTCATGAATTGGTACATTTTTTGTCGGAACCCTGGATTTGAATAGAGTATTTTGATTTGTGGGATTCGTACATGATCACAGTCCGCAAATCGCCATAACAAGGTAACCAGCTCCTGCCATTGAGGCACAGGGTTCCATCCGCAGTGGTTCCAACTCTTGTCCTCTAAGTTGCTTCCTATAAATTTTAGCATTCTGTTAATCAACATTCCCCCAACGTCTTCACTCTTAATGTTCTCTGGTTTTCGCGCTTCAGGTCGAGCATTTAAGATCTGTTTTGGGAAAGATCCAAGCTAATAGTCATAACCAAGGCTCGAACTCTTAACGGTGGTCTCGTCTCTTCCTGCATCCCCAAGCAATAGCAACGACATTGGCTTCCCCGGTGATAACGAAATCGCAACGAATCACTAATAACTTCTAACCAAGCGGCGCTGTCTCATGTTTAGTTCCTCTGATCAAGAATGTGTTGTAAGCTACTTGTGATCAGTGAACACTGAAAATAGTTCCGTACAATAATGCCCTCCAAAACTTGAGATGCGAACACCACTGCCCAAGTTCTAAATCATGAGTTTGTATAGTTCTTCTCATGAATTTTTAACTGGCGTGATGCATAAGAAATCACCTTTTCTCTTTGCATCAACACATCGCCAAAACTTCTGAAGCGTCACAATAAGCGATGAAATCTACGCTTCCTCAGGTAATGCAAGAATTGGTGCACTGCATAACTATTTGCTTCAACATTTGTAAAAGCTGCTTCTTGTTATTCCCCACTCAAACTGACCTCTTTTTGAGTAAGCTTGGTCCTTGTGTTTAGGCAGATCTTTGAAAAAACCCTTCATGAATCTTCGGAATACCCATCAAGACCTAAAAATTGACGAAACTCCGTTGGGTGACTTAGGAGATGTCCACTCCTTGATGGATTCAAATCTGCTGGATTCCCATTAATTCCTTCACTATCGCGATCACGTACTGAGGGAACTGTACCTTGGAATCCCAAAATTCACATTTGGAAAACTGGCATACAACTCCTCCTTCTTAAAGCAAATTCTAAAGATATTGCATAAGTGGTTCATTATGTTGTTTCTTGTTCATCGAATATATCAGAATACTTCAATAAAGACAATTACGAATTTAACTAGATAAGTTTTGCATACCCGATTCATAGGTCCATGGAAGACGGCAGGTACATTTGTTCAAACAAACGGCATAACATGAAATTCGTAATGGCCATAACGAGTTTGACGTACATGAGTCTGAATCGAATGACTTCTTCTCGAACCCTCAATTGGTGATAACCTAACCTTAGGTCGATTTCCGCGTAAACACGCCGACCCTTGGAGCTGATCAAATAAACCATCAATTCTTGGGAGCGTATAAGTTTCTTTTATCCGTTAGTTTTAATCAATTCTCGTAATCAATGCACATCCAATGATCCGTCTTTCTTCTTGACAAACAAGACCGAGCTCCCAGGGTGAGAACTGGGTCTTATAAAAGCCTATCGGATAGTCCTTTCATTTGCTCAATAACTCGATCATTTCAGACGGCAACTCCCATCGGTTCACCCCGCCAATCGATAAGGTACCCGTGCACTGGTGCAGAAATAAAAAAAAAACACCAGGTACCAATCAATTTGAAACTCCACTTTCGATCGAAGAAGACCCTGCAATTCCTTCAGAAATACTTTCAAGAAAGTCTTGAACTAATTGGTACGTCCTCAAGTCCTTCTTCTCCGACTTGTTTTCAACTCTTTTGTAGTAACATGTGCAGAAAGAAGGAAACCCTTTTTCCATGTACTTCTACGTTTTAGTGCAAGAAATGATGTTTAATCGTGTCACATTTCCCTAGGTACTTCCATCACCGTGTATGATTAAGGTTTTATTTTCTAGGAAATTGCGAACAATCTTCTCGGCACACACAATGACCGTTGGTATAATTTTCCCCTCTCCACCAAACCATACCGATTATACATCGAAACTACCAAGTTCTATAGGCATAAGTTTTACTTTAAATTGGATTGGTTTAGCAGTTTAAGGTGCAAAACCCATTAAGTATAGTTGTTTAACCCAATTATCCTACCTAAACTAGTTAGACAACATAATAACGATCTAGGTAATGCGAGATATCAAATTTGGGAGCAAAAATGGCAGAAGACACAAAACCATTTGATCGGCACCCGTATCCAAACAAGATATAAGCAAAGCGGTTGTTTAAGAAGAAACGTACCCGCAACGACTTTGTCTGATATTGCCCCGCATTTCCAACTACATACCCCTTCGCTGGAGCCTGGTCATTCCCAGCTTGAAAAACCACGATTGCCTTTGTTGTTCTTCCTTCTTGGGACAATCCTTTTTTTGAAGTGTCCCAGAGCTCCACACTCAAAACAGTGGTTTCTGACCCGATCCCGGTGCCCTTCTGGTTGTTAATGTATTTGGCATTCCCGTACCCCTACAGTCACGAGCATGTGACCATACTGTTGCAATTTATAGCACTTGGAGCACACGGACTGTCATGGTGTAATTGCATTTGAGCATAGGGCCTAGATCCCCCATATGGTTTCTTATCACCCATCCAGCAGAGTATGCCCATCCGTTAAATTTTGCCTCCTTATTTTGTTGTAGTTGTTGATTCTGATTTGTTTGGGAAGTGCTTTCAAACTACCTCCTTGTTTTTCAACTTGTCTTTCCGCAATGGGTATTGAATCACTTGTCCCATCAGTTCATGCCAATTCCAATAGCCTCTTGCCATTGTCCTTTGGTTTTGAAGCATACGATGTTTTCCATGGATCATTCGGCAATCCCCCGACATACCTTTCATTTTTGTCTGACTCCTCAGGGAACATCCTCACATAGAAAGTGCTAGTTTCTTGAAAAACGTTGGTTTGTACTTGACCTACATCCGACCTATCACTTTCAAGTTCCATAATCAGCCTCAAGCTTTTTCATTTTGTTTCGTGGACAATAATTTGTCATCATCTCATCTTCTCTTAGATCGACCCAAGTCCCTGAATATAACATCATGAGTAACATACATAACATGGGAATCCACCATGTTAGAGTACTTGCTAATAGAGTACAAGTAGAGAACTTGACCTGGTTTTCCACCGAGCAGTTGCTTATTCGGAAGACAGTCTCTATTCTTTCAAACCATTGGGTTAACTCAACCACTCCCTCGGTGCCCTTAAAATACAGAGGTTTGCACTTCATGAAATCCTGTAAGGTGCATTCTCGAAGCCAAGCCGCGTTCAAGATCCACAGACACCCGTTCTCCGAAGAATGGCTATCAGGCCCATTCCTGTTGCCGTCACGTGCGAGCCATAAAACGGCAACTGACACCTTGGTCATCATAGCTTTGGAGTTGGGCATATAAGACCCGAGTGGTTGTGGTTGCTTTGGACTGGTGTTGTTTGTTTGTGGCCGTATTTGACCTGTGGCTCTTTTTGGTGCCATTTTCTTTAATCACAGAAAATACAATATCCTTAGATTTCAAAACTCATAACCATGACATGGACAACTCCATGTAAAATAAAGTGAGATCACATCACACAGTGAAATGTACAATTGAATTGTAATTAACATTGATATAACCAAATCGACATTCATTCATCACAAATTCGATTATAAACATGACATAATACCACCATTCCATATATAACTGGAAAACATACATGATTGGTTCTGATACAAAATGATCATAATGTTAGGTACAACAAAAGAAAACAAAAATGAACACCTAATCCTTACTAGCCGGGATACACACCCGTAATACATAGTAGCTAAATACAATAACAGACTAGCCATAACAAAGTCTAATCTAAGTACTGCTACCGAGGCCTCCCCTGGCAAAGCTCTGGCTGTGCAGGACCCCCAACGGGTCCCTGCTGCCCTGTAATGCAGTAACCTGCCCCTGTAATGTCATCACATGTATCCCTGTAAAGCTTCACCTCCCACCTAGCAGTATTGTGAACACCCCTAAAAATGTGTCGCAGCGGAAAAATGTCAGGGCGTTTACATCATAACACAATAAGCACAAGATACAGGAGAACGACCTCTAAATGTGTCGTTTTGTAAAACAATCTCGTTGATTTTCTGAAATCAAAATAATAGTTGTCCCATAATTGCATCACCATGAAAAACTTGAATGTAAAGACTCCAATGCACATCAAATAATCCAAGCATCTAATTCACCTGAGAAAAACATGCTTAAAAGTGTCAACATTAAAGTTGGTGAGTTCATAGAGTTTTGTAAGTATAAATGTAAATGTTGGAATCCAAAGATTTATAAAGTGTGTATGATTATTTCAAACCTTATAATAATCGCCAAAAATGTAAGAGTACATGTAGAACCAAAAGAGTTTAGTGTTTATTGCTTCGCCGCAATATAATGAAAAGTGTTCAGAAATTAGTAATGTTTAACAAGTAGTATGGACAGTGAAATCGTTGATTTTCCAAAATGTATGGGTCTACTATAACAAATACAGTACCACATAATTTATATCTACTGTTACGCTAAGCTCATGACACTGAAGCTCGACTTGTATGCAATTTAATGCACTAAATGTGCCCGTGTAGATGTTCAAACCCGTAAACATCCAAATTGTTCCGACATGGATACCTTTCGTTGGTTTCAGTATTGTCGAAACCGATGAGCCTACACACCCGAACAGGGATGTCAATCCCAAATAGATCTATTTATACACTCGCGCTCCCTCAACCGGTCCTCCGGTCAAGAAATTGACAGTTCATGATAATTGGGCAATGGGGGTGATGTCTTACTTAGGTACATGTAAACATTAAGAATAATCACCGAAAACCCTTGAGATCCCAAAATATCGTACTAACTCGTAGTACATAGAAGGTGGGCAAATATAACAAGACTTCCAGAGGTGAGTATCGAAGCGAATATTAGGAATGAGACAGGCAGTCATAAACACATTCTTTCTGTATAAAGTATAATTTCAAAAAATCTTACATCTTAGAAAGTTTTATAAATATAAAACTTATACCCTCAAATTATACTTTCTTCGCTAGCTCAAAAGATTTTCATACTTCGAACTAATTCCTCTAATCAATTAAACATCCTCTTCTTCATACAAAAACACCACCAACGCCACGGATGAGGTTAAGGATGAATTAAAAGAGAGAGATGACACAAAAGTAGTTTTCGGAGATTTATTATCAAATGTTACAAGTACCTAAGTAACAATCGCTAAAACCCACCATTGCCCAATATCAATGAAATGTCAAATTCTTCGTGACCGGAGGACCGAGTATGAAAGGTGAGCATCCCGAAAATAACTAAATAAGGGCTCGAGGTTAACAGACATTTTATTTTTATTGTCATGTTTTCTATTTAAAATCTGTATTTAACGATTAATTAATATTTAGACAAATAAGAATCTATAAATCAAACAAATATTTATGTTAATTTGAAATTATGTGAGAAGAATTATGTGTACTGGAATTTGCCAATGTCACCCCAAAAATTAAATTCTTACATCGGGTGAGTAGCGCACATCCGAAGATTCGACAATACTAAAACAAGAACCGAAATTGTATCTAAGTACATGGAACAATTTGTGAATTAGTTAAGTGTTAAATGTACTAGATCTTGTAATTATAAGAGTATTTTTACCCGGGGTTTATGTAATACAGCAAGTATAAGAATGTAGAAATCACGCCCCAGTACGCGCCTAACTCCGTGCACAATTTAAGTGGCAATAAAAACATACAAGGTCGAGCTTCATTTGTCATGAGCTTAGGGTACACTGTAGATATAAATTATGTTGAACTTGTAATTTGTTATAAGTAGACCCATACATTTTTGGAAAATCAACGATTTCATCACCTGTCCATAACTACTTGTTAAACACATAAACTAGATTTCCTGAACAACTTCCATATATATTAGGCGGCGAAGGCAACAAACACAAAACACTTTTGGTTTTCTACATAAACTCTTACATTATTTTTTTTATTTTTATATTTGGCGATTAATATAAGGTTTTTGAAAATAGATTATTTAACACACTTTATAATCTTTGGAATTCCAAAACATTTACATATATACTTACACAAACTCTATTAACTACACCAACATTATATGATGACACATATTAAAGCATGTTTATTCCCTCTCCCTCAGGTGAATTAGATGCATGGATTATTTGATGTTGCAATGGAGTCTTTACATTCAAAGTGTTTTCATGGTGAGGCAAAATTATGGGGCCGAACTAATAATTTTTATTTCCAGAAAATCAACGAGATTGATTTACATACTACACATTTAGAGGTCGTTTCTCTTGTATCTAAGTGCTATTGTATTAGATGACAAAGTAACGCCCCCTGACATATTTCCCTGCGACAACCAGTTTTTTATGGGGTGTTACACCCAACACTGCAGGGCATGTGACAGCTTTAACAGGGACTGACCATAACGAAAAATGTGATGGACATTAACAGGGGCAGTATACTGCATAACATGGGTACAGCAGGAGTGATTGGACCGTTTAACGTTGGGGGCCTGCACAGCCAGAGCTGTCCAGGGGAGGCTAGGTAGCATATTTTAGATTAAGACTTATGTTATGCTAGTCGTTTTGTTATTATAAGCCTACTATGTATTAACGAAAGGGTGTGAATATCCCGGCTAGAAGGCTTAGGGTTATTATGTTTTCTTTTTATTTGGCGGTTGTATAACCTAACATTATGAAATCAATTTGTAATCAAGAACCAATCATGTATGTTTTTTCTAGTTAACATGGAATGGAAGGTAATAAAAAATAAGTCATGTTTATAATCGAATTTGTGAAGTGAATGAATGTCGAAAAATATGGTTATATCATTTAGTTAATTTCAATTCAATTGTACATTTTCACAGTGAGATGTGGATCTCCCCCCCACTTTAATTTATCATGATATGTCCAATGTCCATGGTATGATTTATAGGAAATCTAAAATACGGAAATTGTAATTATCTTGAGATTAAAGAAAAATAGTCACAATAAAGAAGCCACAAGGACAACACCGTAGCACAACACAACTACCAGTACCCAAACAGCAAACCCACAACCACTAAGGTCCCTAATGCCCAACTACCATAGCTAATGATAGCAGTACCAAGGTGTCAGTGCACAGTTTTGGCCGCAGACCGCAACCCAGGAATGGCACCTGATAGCAAGGTGGACATTCCCTTACTGAAGAACGGGGTGTCAAGTGATCTGAACCGAACAAGTTGAATGATACGGAGTTCTTTAACTCGAGAAAGCACACCCTTACCCATGATTTCAAGAAGTTGCAAATCACCTTCTGTATTCAATGGGCACCCGAGGGAGTGAGGTTGACGTTAAAAACACCAATGGTTTTTGAAAAGAAATAGAAAGAGACTGTCTGTCCGAATAAGCAACAGCTCCGGTGGAAAACCAGGTCAATCTCTACTTGTTACTCTTTTTTTATTAACGCAAAGTGCTCTAACAGTGGAAATTCCCATGTTAAGACTGTTTACACAACATGATGTTGCATATTCAATGACTTGGGTCGATCTAATGAAGACTAAGACTGACAAATATTGTCCACGAAACAAAATGAAAAAAGCTTGAAGGCTGAATTTATGAACTTGAAAGTGATTAGGTTACGTGATGTGGTGCCAAGTAACAACCAACGTTTTTCAAAAAGAACTAGCACTTCTCCTATGTGAGGATGTTCCCTGAAGGATTCCAGAACCAAAATTGAAAGGTATGTCGGAGGGATTGCCCTAGACATGATCCATGGAAACTTCGTAAGCATCAAAACCAAAGAACAATGCAAGAGGCAATCTGAAAATGGGCCACTTGAAACTGAATGGACAAGAGATTTCAATACCAATTGCTGAAAGATCAAGTTGAAAACAAGAGGAAGTGATGAAAAGCACTTGCCCAAAACAATCAGAAAGTCAACCACAACAACAAAATAAGAGGCAAAAAAACCTGTCAATGGCATACACTGTCCTGGATCGGTGGGTGTGAAAAAAAAACCAAAGGATAAGGGGGTGGATCAAGGCCCCTATGCTCAAAAATGTGCAATAAACCACCATGACAGTCCCGTGGTGCACCAAAGTTGTCTAATAAATGCAAACAAGAATGGTCACATCGGCTCGTTGACTGTAGGCGGTACCGGAAATTCCAACAATCATTAAAACCAACCAGAAAAGGTCAACCTGTGGATCGGGTTCAGAAGAAACATACCCGTACTTGTTTTTGAGAGTAGTAGGAGCACATGGACACTTAAAAAGGATGTCCAAGAATGAAGAACAACAAAGTCAATCGTGGTAATGCCAATCTGGGAATGACCAAACTTCCAGCGAAGGTGTAGTAGTTATGGTAATAGTAAATGCGGGGGCAAATCCAGAAAAAAAAAAACAAGCTATCGTTGCGGGAAGGAAGATAAGACGAAATTTCTTCTAAAAAACAATAGCCGCAATGCCTTTATATCTTTGTTTGAATACGGGTGCCACGATCAAATTTTGTGGTCAACTGCCTTTTGCGTAATCCCAAATATGGATACATCACTCCAACTACCCTAGTTCGAATTATGATGTCAAACTAGCTTACCGGGAGGATATAATTGGAGTTAAACACTAAACTTAAGGGATGCACCTTAAACTTCCTAAAACCATCAATTCAACGTAAAGACTTAATGCCTATAGAACATTGTTAAGAATTATCAGAGGTATGCTATAATCGTTATGGATTGGTTGGCGAAATTCCAACTCGGTCATTGTTATGGCCGAGAAGATTGTAACGTCATTCCCCTAGTAGAAAAATACAAAACCCTTAATCATATACACGGTAATTGGAAGAGATTACAGTTACCTAGGGAAATGTGACACGATTAAACATCATTACTTCTGCAACTAATCTCAAAACGTAGAAGTACATGGAAAAAGAAAAAATTGAAAAGGGTTTCCTATCTTTTCTTCACATGTTTACTAAACAAAAGAGTGTTTGAAAAACAGATCGGAGAAGAAGCTACTTAGATGACCGGTACCCAATAGTTTCAAGATCCCTATTTCCTGAAGTATTTCCTGAAGACTTGCCGGGTCTTCATCCGACTCGACAAATGGAGTTTCAAAAAATTGAAGAGCTGAGGGGGTTGGAAAAAAAAATCTGGTAACCTGGTGCTACTGCACAAATCGCAGTCAGCACGGTACGCTTATCAGATTGGCACACGTCTGTAAAGCAAGAGTTGAATTCTGACAACTGAAAGAGCTTATCCGATAAAGGCCTATATAACGTACCCAGTTTCCTCACACCTGGGGAGCTCCGTCTTAGTTTGTCCAAAGAAGAAAGAACGGATCATTCCGGATGTTGCAATTGATTACCGAGAAAATGAATAAACTAACGATAAAGGAACTCGTATCCTTCTCGCCTCCAAGAAAAGCTGGTTTTCAAGAAAAGTAAGTAATTTTTGAATCACTAAGACTCCAAGGGTCGATGTTTTTACGTCGAAAAATCCAACGCCTAATTTAGGTTAACACCAATATGAGGTTTTCGAGAAGTAAGACAATTTCCGAAGAACTGCCTTCAAACTCGTTATGGCCATTACAATTTTCCAAGGTTAATGCCTTTGGTAATTGACCCCAAAATCGTAACCTGCCGGAATGCATAGGACGCTTATTAAATCGGGTATGCCACAAATCCATAAATCTAGATAAATTCGTAATTGTCATTATTGGACGAATTCCTGAAATATATTCGAGAAGACAAGAAAACAACTACAAATAAAAATAATATAATTGAAAGACGAAATTCACACACCCGAACAACACCATAAGGCAAATCTTTAGAATTGCTTAAGAAGGAGGGAGTTTAATTCCAAGGTTTTTCCAAAAAAATGTGAAATTTGGATTCCCAATGGTACAGTTCCTCAGTCACGTGATCGATAGTGAAAGAGAATCATGTGGGATCCAAAAGCCATGATTGAAATCCATCGCACAAAAAAAAGGAGTCAACCAAGGTGACAGTTTCCCCCAAAAAGATTGACATCTCCTAAGTCCACCAACGGAGATTATTCGTACATTTTTTTTAGGTCTTTTGCTGGAGTATTTATTTAATTTACGGAACCTTGTAGATTCCTTGAAGGGTTTATCAAGAAGATAAAATTCAAACAGATTAATATAGATATTTTTTAATTAATGAGACGGTTTTTATTACCAAGTGTATAGAAGGCGTCGCCAAAACCAACACTGACCAAGCTTAACTCAAAATAAGGGTCATGATTTGAAAGGTGGGGGCGAAACAATGAAGCAGCTTTTTTTCAACTGTATCGAACGCAAAAGTTTATGCAGTGGCAACCAATAAATTCCTTTGCATTACCTGACAGGAAGCGAAGATTTCAATCATCGCATAGTATTGAGACGCTTCAAAGAAGGTATGGGGGACCGAAGTGTTGATGCCAAAGAGAAAAGGGTGATTTCATATGCTCAACAGTACCAATTTAAAAATCATGAGAAGAACTATACAACTCATGGATTTGGAACTTGGAGCAGTGGTTGTTTCGCGTCTCAAAGATTAGGAGTCATAATCTGTACGTAAACCAATTAATTACATTGTTCACAGATCACACGAGCTTACAACACAATCTTATCGAGAAGAACTTAAAACAAGAGACAGCGCCCGATGTATAGAGATACATAGTGATTAACGAATTGCGATAATTCTGTTATCACCCGGGGAAAGCCAATGTCTTTGCTGATCGCTTTGAGCAGGAAAGAAACGAATTCAACCACCGTTAAGAAGTTCGAGCCTTGTTAATAGACTATTAGCTTGGATCTTTTCTTCCCCAAACAGATCTTAAAATTCTCTGACCTGAAGCCGGAAAACCAAGAAACATTAAGAGTGAAGACATTGGGGTAATGTTGATTAAAAATGCAAAATTTATTTTCTTTCTAGTAAGCAATTAGAAGGAACAAGAGTTGGAACCTAACGTGCGGATGGAAGCCCTTGCCCTCAATGGCAAGGAGCTGGTTACCTATGTTTATTGGCGATTTGCGGAACTGTGAACATGTACTGAAATCCCACAAATCAAAAACTCTAATTCATCACCGGTGTTTCCCGACAAAAAGTACCAATACTGGAAGAAGCTATATTAGTGGCCCAACATGAAAGCCTACAAAGCCCCTTATGTTAACAAATTTTGACACCTGATTGCTAAGGGTCAAGGCCGACATCAAAGGCCATCAGGATTGTTGGTAGCAAACCCAAGATACCCGAATGTGGGAATGGGACAAAACATACGCTAAGGGAAATTTTGTCACGAGGCTTTCCAAAGAAGTCTCAAAGGCTATGAAAAAAAACCATGCAAAAAAATAATTAAGAAAAAAATTTGGGGTGATACGTATGACTGCGACTCACTAAGTCTGTCGATCTTACAACGAACCAATAAGAAAAGTGGAAGTGTACCTACTCTCATGATTCCCTTTTTTCTAAAAAACTTGCACAGATTGCGTACCTAAAAAGAGGTGTACACGAGGCAGTGGACATACCGTAAAGCTACAATCATTTGTGGAATCGTGACCCAAGATTCGCCATCAAATATTCAACCCCATGGAGGTTCCACTTACAGAACAGCTTTGGGTACTAATTTAGATATGAGAGAACTGGCGTAAGCAGTCTGACAAACCATCCACAAAACAAGGCAACGACGGGCAAAGCGTAGATGACCATAATCAAAAAAAAAACTCCTACTCACTGAAAGGATATGCTATGTTGCTTAGGGGGGGTAGCTATATAGAAATCGACTTTGGAAAGGGTTGGGTTAACCATTTTCCATTGGTCGAGTCCTCAATAAAAACAATACTAGCACGCTAGTCTCAAGGCACCGCACCATTTCGGAGCAAAACAAAGCACTTTAAAATGGTCGGAAGTGTTCTTTCACCTGTTTGTTTGGAATTGAAGTTGGATGAAAGCCATAATTGATCGTTCCAGGAACTAATTTCAATGAGACCACTGAGAAAAAATCATCCAGATTCAAGCAAAGGAATGTGCAAGCCCGTCGTGATCGACAGAAAGGTAAGGGGCGTAAAAGGGTTACGCTGACATGAAATGTAACCAATAGAATTCCAAGTCGGGGATAAAGTTTATGCTAAAATTTTATCGCCTTGGAAAGGGGTCTACTTTTGGCAAACGAGGGAAGTTGAACCCTAGGTAAGTTGGAACATTTTAAAAAAAGGTGATAGGCACGGGAAGGATCCGATCTTTATACAAACTTAGACACTTCCATAGACATACTTGATCCCTCAAGTACCCACTACACGTGTACCATTAACTAAAACAGCAAAAATTGAACATTTCCTGACGAAAAGCCATATAGCCGTTCCGCGTTGGATGGGACTTCATCTGGAAAAAAAAGTAAAAATGACAAGCATCATATTTGTTTTAAATTTTTTTATTTTTTTATATTTATTAAGATTTATAATTTTTTTTTATAAAATTTGATATCTTTTTATTATATTTTACTTGGTTATTTTTTTTTTATTTGTTATTTATTTTATTTGTTGTTGTTTTTTTAATATATGTTTTTTTATGTGTTTATTTTTAATATTTTTGTATTTTTAATGTTGAGGACCATTAAGAAAATAAGTGGGGAGCCGTTGAAGTTAAACTGTTGAAGCGAAGAGTCGGAATCCCCATTAAATCGCAAAAAAAAAAAAAGTTCGATGGAACTCCAGAATAGCGAGTTTACGTGGGACGTAGAAGACAAATTTCAAGAAGAAAAATAACCACCCAACTTAATACCTCTTCACCAAGACCTCACATCGTCAGACAAATAAAGTGCTCAATATGTTACCATGATGATGAAAGGGCTCGTTTTAACGTAGGAATTCTATAAACACCTGGTTTGTCCAAGTCATTGACAGACGTCAATCAATACTACTATTGTTATTTTTAGCAATGTAATCGCCTATGCTTGTAAATTCATTAAATTAAGTTTTAAATCGCGTAAGTTAAAATATTCGCATTTTAAGAGAAGATAAGCCAAAAGTTTCAATGTAAAACAGGCATCAAACAATTAAACGTTAAAACATACACAAGCAAGGGTTAAGTACTTATATGAGAATGTAATAATTTTAACTTTGGTATTCATTTTATTTTTTTATCGGTATACGTAAAGTGTATATAAAGTTTCGCGCGATTCAGAAAAAAATGCGTTTAGAGACACATCCCGGACCCACCAAAACTTACATTTTCTAGACGCTTCAACAAATCCCACAGTTTTTATACCAATACATAAAGTTAAACTCAAATAAATCATGTACACTCTACTTATATGCCGAATTATTGGCAAATGAAATACAAGAAAAACTGAAAGAAACATTACCAAAAAATTTTGGTCATTAGTACATCACATATTCAATAAGCACATAAACAAAAACAGCAACAAACACAACTGATCAAAAAACAACCCAACGACCGGCCATACCTTGGTCTCTTTTTTTTTCTTTTGACTCAACAGAACCAAGACCAAGGACCAAGACCATCCCCAAAGAACCTACCATGTTTCCTTGACTAATACTTGCACCATATATACATGTATCTTCTATGTAATGTAAGAAGAAATCATAAAGTACAACCCCCAAATAAACATACCAGGGAAATCACAAAAAATCTTCCTTTGTTATCTCATTGGCAACTCCACGTCACAAACACCCCCATTCCCAACCAATCCATATAAATTTTTCTACAACCCATACACTCCTATACACATCTATCCTAAGATATTCTAAGGTATTTACAAGCATTGGCTAAGCATTTCCAAGTATTAATCAAGTGAAAGGAATATAGAGTTTTTTATTGAGAGGAAATACTAGGTTTCTTTGTGTGCAAGCATGGATTTTAAAGGCTAAACAAGGGTTTAGAAATTTTGTTCATCATAATCATCATATACATCATAAGTCTACTAAGAACCCCACTATGTTCTTATATTTTCATTTTTAATGCATATGGTTTATTCATGTTAGCTTAAACTCCAACCATTTAGGAATTTAATCATAAAAATGAGCTTTTTTTTTTTTTACTTAAATAACAACAATGGATTACTTTTATATATGTTGTGGTTATTAACATAAAAAATATATCCCAGCAAGTTAAAAATGATGATAAAAATATTGTAGGTACAGTATGTTGTTTATTTTGGGGGTTGGGGGGGGGGGTTAAAAAAAAAAAAAAAAAACATGATCAGGTAGAAATAGGGCTTTTAAAATAAAAAAAAAAAAAAAAAAAAAAAAAAAAAAAATAAAAAAATAAAAAGAAAAAAAAAAAAAAAAAAAAGATTTAAAAAATAAAAAATTAAGTTTAAAAAATAAAAAAAAAAAATAAAAAATAAACAAAAAAAAAATGGGTGTTTATTTAACATGTTTCAAAGTTAAAGAAATACATATGACATGTTTAGGTTCAAGTTATGGAACCTCATAATAAATGTTACTTTAACACAAAAAAAAAGTTAATTTACTTAGGAAAAATACACATGTACACACTTGAGGTTTAAGAATAAAAATGAGAAGTGATGGACAAAACTATAACTTAGGGTTACTTAAGTAAAGTTAGTGGTATTATAAGTTGATAAAGGATTTTGTAAACATGGTAAACTTGAAGAGGGAGGTAAGGAACATATGAGGACTAATTATGGACACAGTTTGGATCCAAATATATGAATGATATATAATATAAAGTTGAAATATAAAAGACATATGTTGGTTTACAAAATGTGAAAAAGTATGAAAACAAAGGTTGACAATGGACCTTATCAAAAAACCACCAACATACGTCCAAAATTTTGTATAAGACATTACTTTAATAAAAATATGTTTTTATAAAAGATAATACATATTTCACGACAGATTCCGAAAAGGTAAGAAACTTGTCAAACGTATTAATAACGAAAAGTTATCGGTAAAAACAGTTATACGCTAAAAAGTTATTTACAAAACTGAAAAAAAAAGAAAAAACAGTCGTAAAAGAATTTAAAAAAAAGAAACATTTTATAAAAATTTTGTATAAACAATAGAGAGTGTATGAGGACTAATACAGAGCAAGTGTATTGATATTTATACAAAATTATATCATATTTTAAGGTTATTCCAACACGAAAAATAAAGCCGTAATTTTATAATTAAAAACTGAACGAAGTTATGAATTTTGCAAGTATTACGACAATTAGATAAACATTTATCAAAAGTTACTCTATTTAAATTCAATAGACAGCAAGTTTATATTTTATTGTAAAAACACTCCATAAATATATAGAACGTTCAATTAACATAACCGTTAGCTCGAAAAGTGAAATCGTATAAAAAACGAGGCTATAACAATAAAATACGACATTTACGGTTTTTACGACAACAGAAAGATAGAAAGAGAAAATAAAAATACAATTTAAAAAAAAAAGAATACAAAAAACAAAAAAAAAAGAAAGAAAAAAAGAAAAAAAAAAAAAAAAAAAAAATAAATTGAAAAAAAACTTCCGATTGTGAACTAGTAAAAGTTACTCGTTCACACAGAAGGAGTCGAAATACGGAAAATGTAAAGTATATGAATAAACTCATCATAATAACAGAAAAAGATGGGCCATAAGAAAATAACGCAAAAGAAACAGCATTATAAACGTGAAAGTTATGACATTTTAATTTTAAATAGTAAACTATAAAATTTTAAATTAAAAAAAAAGAAAAAAAACATAAAAATAAAAAAATATATAAATTTTCATTTTAAAAAAAAAAAAATTTTTTTCTACAATTTAGAAAAATCACCCACAAAAAATCACACTAACGACCTCACCCAAAAAATATCCCCCCCCCCACAACCCAAACAACCACAAATCACCTACCCCCACCCCCGTTTATCCAGATCCAAAACAACTCCCCAAAAACCCCCCCCCCCTAAACACTTCCCCCCATACACCCTACACAACACACCACCAACCCAAAACACATCCCCACACCCAAAACCGCGGCCATAACCAAACAAATCAACCCCCCCCAAAACACCTCCCACAACACCACCAAACTATCTCTAACCCCACCAAACAAACACATAACCGCTCCACAACCCCCCCAACAACCCACACACAACCCCATAACCCACCCAACACAACTTCCATATATATAAATCCAACCAAAAAGCCCCATTCCCAAAAAGCCCCCCAAAGCCAACCACCAACCAAAAAAAAAACCCAACAACAAACCCAGCAAACACCAAACATCGCCACCGCAACAAAACCTCCCCCCAACCCCCACACCAACAAACCTAACCAAATATATCCACCAAACCGTAATCACCAAACCCCAAAAAAAAAACCAACCCCACCACACCACCAACCTTAATACACTAACCCCACAACGCGACAAATATCAAACACCACAACACCTCACTCCCCACCCAACTAACCCATAAACCAACCCCACCCCCTCAATCCAAGAAACACTGCATAAAAAAACCCACAAAAATCCCCCCCCCCCGAAATTTACACCCACATTTTAGTGTTTTGCTAGAGAACACGTACCAAAATACCAAAAACATACCACACACCTCCCACGCCCACAACCCCCCCACCCCCCACACACAACCCAATAAAAAAACCCCCCACCCCCCCCTCACCCAAAAATCCAAATAAACATACTGAAACAAAAATCACACTACACAAACAATCAAAACCATACCTTCAGCAACACGCACCCCAAATCACACCCCACTCCAAAAACCCATACCTAAACCCCACAAAGGTCCATCCCCCCCTCCCCACCCCAAACAACAACCATAAACCTACCTCCCCGCCCCCCCACCCCCCCTCGTTGCCACCATAAACACACACCAAAAAACCTCCATCCCTCCCACCCACCAAAAACACCCCCAAGAAAAAACCCAACCCCAAAAACTTTCATTATCAACTCACACACTCCCCACATCCATGACCTTCGACCAACCAATATCTAACTACAAACACCCCCATCCCCAACCCAAACCCCAACTGAATGCAATAAGCTACCCAACAGCAAGAAGCGTCGAAAAAATAGAACACATACTCCAAACCAGCAACTCTCCACACACCATAGGCCAACACACCCTCACCGTATATCGAAAACAAACTGCCCCCACCAAAACCCCCACAGCTAATGAAATAACACCGTATTTTTGGGGAGAAACAAACATGCAAAGCTATTAACACAAGAATTACCCCCAGGAATAATGACGAAAAACCAGAACATGACATAACTAGAATCAAGCCAAAGAATCGAAAAGACCCGATATCAGAGCCCCATAAATGTAAACAAGTGAACTAGTCCAATTACTGAACAGAGAGCGCTAATGAAAATGAAAATAGATCCTATAGGTAAAGAACAACCCCATTTCGTGTGATAAGCTATCACTAGACAAACAACGTAATAAGCCACTATTACTAATATAGGATGTTGTCGGGTTAGAACATGCCACCCACGGCAATTTAGGTCCATTACATTGGAGCAATCCATCAACACTTCCAATCATCCATTGTCATGAGCAAAATAGCACACTTACATATTCATTTATAAAGTGTTATAAGTCTGCAACTGGAATGCATTTTTAAAAAATTTCCCCTAAAAAAACAAAAATTATACACTTGGGAAATCTTTGTGGTTCCTACAAATAAATTATAATTTAATCAAACCTAATGAATTCACCAACAATATTGTTATGTTTTAAAACAATGTTTTTCAGGGGAACAATAACAAGAGGTAGCACGGGATACCTAGGTGGTTTTGATTGGGATAACATGCAAATTAAAAAACGATTTAGTCCGCAAATAACAATTACTTGGTATAAGTTATTGGCCTGAAAAACGTTGTAATATGATCAAGTGAACCCATAACAACTAGGAAATCAAAATTTAAGTCGGCTTACGTGCTGTGTTGACGCTAACAAATTACATATGTTAAATCCATGAATCATTTTCCCAAAATACGACTTATTTGGTCGTTAGATCATTATAATAATCTTGTGATTTTATTGACCTGAGAAAGTAACCACGCACCACGTACCCTAATTTCCCTGATTGCAGACACTCAATTTGGGGGTGTTACAAGTGTTTAGCATCTTTTAACCCCTGGTAGCTTTAAACGACCAATAAGGGACGATTTTGTTTATACCTTAAGAGGGAATTTGGGACTAATGACTTAGTGAAAAAATCGGAGACGATTAATTATATCCATCAGGACTTCCGTAGAATTAGTCTAATTGGGAGCTTCTCCATTCTATGATCCCAAGTTGAGAAAATAAAGGAACTCAAACAATGTAGTTAAGAAAAAAAAAAGAAAAAAACAAAAAATAAATAGGGATAGCTAGGTCTAAACAAATAATAAAAAAAAAAAAATATGGTGAAAACGGGAAAGTAAAGTAGATTAACCTTTGTCGAAGACTATTTGAAAGTTCTTTTGTCTCCCCTTAGACAAACACAATTTTGCAATAAGAAAAACTTAGCTACATTTTCAGGTTATTAGTACGAGGTGGGATTAAGATTCTTAGGGTTTTTCTTGAAGTGGTTTTACTCAACAAGTGAACGTGAAGACAAAGAACTAATTATCCTAGATAATAAAAGATAAAAAAATAAAAGGGGGATTTTGTATAAATGCTTAAATTTACATCATACCATTTTTCCATTATAAACGATCCTTAAATGAACTAAGAAATAAAAAAAAAAAAAAAACGTACCAAAAATAACATTGCATTTTTGTATTAAGGGGTTTTTTGCATTTGAAATAGTGCGAAGAACAGATGATTCATATGAAAGGACCAAAAAGAAAGCCAAAAACAACAAAAACCAAGCACGTGAATGGAAAAGAACAAAGTCAAATCGAAGCCAAAAGCTCATCCCCGACAAAGTCAAAAATTCAACTCAAGTGAAAAGAAAATACCCAAACAGAGGGACTAATATAGCCAAACCTCAAGTTAGTATACTAGAAAACAAGACAAAGGACTAAAAAATGGAAATTTAGGGGGAAGTTATTAAACTAACTTGAGGGCCAAAGCTGCCAACTATCCAAAGCCATTTTTTTTTTGAGTTTTTTTTTTTTTTTTTTTTTTTTTTTTTTTTTTTTTTTTTTTGTTTTATTTTTTTTTTTTTTTTTATTTTTTTTTTTTTATTTTTTTTTTTTTTTTTTTTATTTTTTTTTCTCCTACGCCCAAACAAAAAACCCAAGAAACAACTCATGGGTTCCCTTTACACCTTCTTTTTACCCTGCAAACCAGTCAACACCCCTGGATAAAATATTTATCGCCCACCTTTTACTATCCACTATACCCCCCAGTCTATTAAAATAGCCATGTTTTGGCAATCCCTCACCACACACCACATTTCCAAGCGATTTTGGAAGGCTTAGATGACACAAAAGAAGCACAAAAAGAAATTGATACAACTAAACGAAAAAATGGCTAGGATTTTGTTTGAGAAACCACCTCACACACAAAGCACACACTTTGAAAATAACAAGCTTAAAACACAAACAAAAACTTGGGGTTTTGTCTCTACAAAGAAACAAATAAGAAGAAAATAAGAGAAGATGATAAGTGTATAATACACATAACCGATTGAACCTAAAAATAACCCACATTAAACCCAAAACCAGACCAAAACATGGCAAAAAAAAATAATGCTTGTATTAGTGTTTTTGAGTGTGCAGTAGCGAATAGTCAAAAATTCGAAAGAAAATAAAAATTCAGATCAAAAACGACAATCACGACACGAGAATCTTAAAGAGTTACCAAAAAGAAGCCAAAGGATCAAAGCTTAAGCTCTCAGAAAAGTTAAATTCCAGTCCAATATAATTAGTCAAAAGAATTTGGGGTCAATAAAAAAGTCACCAAAGCCCAAAATCCTAAGTGCCCATAATAGTTCCTTTTATAACAAATCACAAGGGCTAACAACTTGCATTTTTTCGAAGTTACTTAATAACAGAAAAAAGGAAAAGAGAACACAAGGGCCAAATTTGCAAATTAATAGAACCTAAAGCTCCAACATTTTTAACTTGTCAAAAAAAATGGCCGCGAAAGGGAGTTACTAATTCAACCTTTCTTCCCCGTTTACAACCATCCTAAGGTAAAAACAAAAGTTGCAAAATAAGAATTGAAAAGGGTTTTGTTAGTCAATTTCAAATACTCCTTAAACACAAATGGCAAGGACAAAATAAAAAGTCTATCGGAAAAAAATAATAGACAGTTAGTCAAGAGGAAAACATATGGACACATCAAGCTCTAAAGGACTATATCGATTAAATGAATGAGAATTAAATAGAAAAAAACACAAGTACCAGAGGCAATGAAAAGCATCAAAGCTAAGTTGGATTGTGCTCATGGATCAATAACTCACACGATTACTAACTAACTACACTGTCACGAAAAAATTGCGTGGTAATAAGAACACAGAACATTAATCAAGGGAATGACACGCTGGCAGATACCTTAGGGAAGATAATAGCAAAATAAAGACTGTGGTGAAAGATAGTGTACCTACACACAAAATAGATCAAATACTGCTCAAAAAATCAATTTGCCAATGATTAGAAGAAACAAGGGTACGGAATGAAGGGTGTTGGAAAGCAAGGCAAGAGGCGCTAGAATCTTCCCTCAAAGGCTATAAATAGAGCAAACATATCACACACACTAAAAATACCACCCAGGGATCTAGGTTTTTAAGTAATTTTTTTTTTGATTTTTTAATGGTCCTAGCTTAAATTCCGTATTTTTTCTCTTAAATGTTAATTTTTTTTCCTTATTTTAAGTAAATGTTAATCAAGTTTCTTTAATTTAATGAAATTCAGAGTTTTTAATTTAGTATTATAAAAAAAAAAAAAAAAAAAAAAAAAAAAAAAAAAAAAAAAAAAAAAAAAAAAAAAAAAAAAAAAAAAAAAAAAAAAAAAAAAAAAAAAAAAAAAAAAATTTTTTAAATCTCATTTTTAATGCTCTCACAAGCAGATAACGAAATCAATCAAAACAATTTAAAAAAAAGTCAATAAGGCTCACTTAAACAAAAAAAAAGACACATTAGCCAATTTTCTCACAAATAAAAGCTAATAAAAAAATAAGCTCATTTTAAAGCTCTTTCATTCAGTCTATAAGCTGAAATGAGCTTATTACTTTTTTTGAGACAATTGCTATTTAAAGAGCTTATGACTTTAAATGAAGCTTAAAAATGAGATATAAAAACTAACAACTGAATTTTCCATTAATTAAATAAACTGATTACATTAACTTAAAAAGTAAAACTTACAATTTAAGAAAAAAACGAAATTTAATGCTAGACTAAAAATTACTAAAAACCAGATGGTGTTGATTGTGTGTGAAGTTGTCTCAATTTAATCCTTTTGGAGAAGATTTCAGCCCTCTTGCCTTGCTTTACACCAACCCTTCAATCCGAACCCTTGATTCATTATTCATTAATCTAAGCATTGCCAAATGATTTTGAGCCCTTTGATCATTTTTGTGTGTGCTAAGGATCGCCAGCGTGTCATTCCCTTGATGTGACAGTGTGTTAGTTGTGTGAGTGATCCAAGAGCAAATCCTACTTAACTTTGAGCTTTTCTTGCTCTGACGTGTCCTTAGAGTTTGAGTGACCAATGATTTCCTCTTGATTAGACTAATTTGTCCTTACCATTGTGTTTAGGAGCTCATGAATTGACTAACAAACCCTTTAATTCTTATTTGCCCTTTGTTTTACCTTGGATGGTGAAACGGGGAAGAAAGGTGAATAGTAACACCTTTCGCGCCCTTTTTGACAGTTAAAAACTGTTGGACTTTGGTATAATTGCAAATTTGGCCCTTGTGTTTCTTTTCCCTTTTTTCTAGTTTAAGTACAACTTCGAAAAATTAAAAAAAATATCAATAGATGAGATTTATCCCTATGGATTGATATAAAAGACTGGGGCTAGGATTTTGGGCTTTTGTTGACTTTTATTTGTACCATCTTTGACTATCTTGACTTGGATTTAACTTTTCAGGCATCATGCTTTGATCCTTTGGCTTCTATTTGTACTCTTTCAGATTCTCGTGTCCGGGCCTTTCTCGTTTTTGAGACTGTTTTTCTGACGATTTATTGACTTATCCGTAACTTGCACACACGACAAAACACAACTACAAGCATATTTTTGCCCTATTGTTGGTCGTTTGGGTTTTAAAATTGGGTATTTTTTATTTTTTTTTTTTTTAGGTACAAACGGATAAGTGGTATTCTACACATATACTTCTCTTATTTCTTCTATGTTTCTTTGTAGAGGACAAAACCCCAAGTGTGCTTGTTGTGTGAGGTGATCACAAACAAATCCCAGCCTTTCAATCTTTGAGGCTTCTTTAGAGTCAACTAAGCCATCAAAATCACTTGAAATGGTGAAGGGATTGCCAACTTGCACTTATAAAGCTGGGGGGAGATAGTAAAGGAGGGGGAAATATTTTATCCAGGTGTTGAATGTTTGCAGGGATAAAAAATAAGGTGAAGTGGAAACCCATGAGTGGGTTTCTTGGGTTTTGTGGGCGGGAAAAAATGTGGCCTTTGGATAAGTTTGGCACTTATGGCCCCTCAAGTTATACATCCCCCAATTTCCCAATTTATAGTCATTGTTCTTTTAGTTATCTTGTAAATACAACTTGAGGTTTGGCAATTTTAGTCCCTCAAGTTGTATTTTTCTTCACTTGGTTGACTTTTGACTTGTCGGGGTTTGACTATGGCTTTCGATTTGACTTTGTCTTTCCATTCCGTGCTTGGTATTTGTTGTATTTTTTGGCTTTTCATTTTGTCCTTTCCTTGAATATCTGTTCTGCACAATTCAAATGCAAAACATACAAAAATTGCAATGTATTTTTGTACGTTTATAGTCCGATTTAAAGACCGTTTATAATGGAAAAATGGGATGTGTAAAATTAAGCATATTACCAAAAATCCCCCATACTATGATATTGTCTGTCCTCACGCAATGTCATGAAGGTAAACACTCAAAAAACCAAGAATCATAAAAAAAAAACAGATACCCCCTCGACTAATTACCTCTAAAAGTAGCTAAGTGTTCGTCAAGGGGAAACAAAGAATCAAATAGCTTCAACAAGTCCCGTTTTTACCATTTTTTTATATGTACACTAACTATCCCTAATATTTTTGGATTTTTCTTTTTCTTTTCTTAACTACCATGTTTGAGTTCCTTTATTTTATCAACATTGGGATCATAGAATGAGAAGCACCCATAGAATAATCTACGGAAGTCCTGATGGATAAATTCATCGTCCCCGATTTTTCACTAGTCCCAAACTAAGCGTAAAAACGAAATCACCGTTAAGTACAAGTAAAGATGCTAACACTGTAACACCCCCAAATTGGGTTGCAGCGGAATAAGGGTCCGGGGCGTGTTACTTCTCAGATCAATAACACAAGATATATATAGAACGACCAAAAAGTCGTTTGAAAATGATACATTGGATTTAACAAAGTAATTGTTACAAGCCCGAAGCTTAACTTGTTCACTTGATCAAAATACAAAGATTTTCAGCCCAAACAGTTATACAAAATGTATTGCGACAAAATCTTTAATGCATGATATCCCAATCAAAACCACCAATGTATCCCTTGTACCTCTTGCTTACTGATCCCCTGAAAAACATTGCTTTAAAACGTCAACAATAATGTTGGTGAATTTTAAGGCAAAAGCGGTCAACACTCCTAAAGAACTCAGGTTTTTAATACGCTTCGCATGCAACAAATGCAGACATCATATAAATGTAATTACGTTGCTCTAAGCTCATGACACTGAAGCTTGACGTGTATGGATGCCAAAATAATGGCCTATATTGCCCGTGGTGATGTTCTAACCCGCAACATCCTATATTCGACATGGTATACGTTCGTTTCCCTAGTGATAGCTAATCACCCGAACGGGGTTGTCAAACCCAATAGATCTATTTATAACATTCGCGCTCGTAATTAACAGTTCATGATAATGGGCTCAGATTGGGTTATCGCTACTTAGGCAACATGTAATCATAATGTGAAACTTAACCACTTGTGTCCAGTTGTAAAACATTGCATGTTTTTCACCCCAAAAACTTTGTAAAACAAAAGCATGTAAAACGTGGGGCTATGAACTCACCTTGAGTGAGTAATGCCAAGTGTATCACAAATAACGCGCCGACGCTAATTGATCAAATGCAACCCTAATTAAATTTGGTCGTATAAGTACCAGTACTTAAATTGATAACTTTGAATGAATCCTATAGTTGTAACATCGTACTATCGTTACGGCTATGCATAAATAATAGTTCATGACATGACGTTCGAGGAGTTAGGACACTTTAAATCGTAAATCCAACAACTCGTCGAAACGCCATCCGAAGAGGCCTCATTATGAAACTCCCTAGTAATATAGTACTTTGATAACCACATAATATTCTATATAGCTCAATCACCAACTAATGGTTTTGGTAAAATTGTGTTTAATAAGTTAAAACGTTTATAATTACCGTTTAGTAAAACTGGCGTAACTTTCGCGTTTTAAACCCGATTCTCGCGTTTCTTATGCCCATCTTTTCGTATCAAGACGAGTTATCATAAATTGACATTTTTGAATTTCGGACCTACTGGTGAACAGTAACTTTTACTGTTCACATCAGACGTGAGCTTTATAAAAATCGTATTCGTCGTCGTAAAACCCGTAAACGTCGTATTTTATTCGTTATAGCTCCGTTTTTAACGATTCTTTCGAGGACGTTCTCGTATTTGAAAGTTCTATATATTTATGAGGTTTACAAAAATATAACTTTCTGTCATGAATAGTAACTTTTATAAAAGTATTAATTGTCGTAAACTCGCGAAATTCATAACTCGTTCGTTATTAATTGAAAAATTACGATTCTTATCATTTTGGAATCCTAAAAATATGTATTATTTGTTAAAAATATTAACCCTTGCTGTTTGTAATTTTTATAAAAATGTTTTTATAAAAATTTTTTTATAAAAATTCATTTACGACTTCGTTTATTAACGTATAACTCGTTTTTAACGTAACTTTTTCGTTATTAATCCGTTTGACAAGTTTCTTACCTTTTCGGAATCGTCTTGATTTGTATTATCTTATAAAAATATAAAAAAGATAGGTAAATATTCTGATTTTGGACAGAATGTTTGGTTGAGCTTGTTGAATCCATTTTTAACCTTTTCTTTATACTTTACCACTTTTGTGTTTTACCACAAGTCTTATATATCATATATGTTATATATCATTTATATATTAGAATTTATTTGTCCATAATAGTCCTCATATGTCCAAGTTACCAAGGTTAGCAAATCCATGATAACACTTAAAGACCATAACTTTACTTAAGTAACCTTAATTTACTAGTTTTGTCCATAATCATTTTTATACATAACCAAGTGTGTACAAGTGTATTTCTTCCAAGATAACTTTATTTTAGTGTTCAAGTAACATTAATATGAGTCCATAATTAATATTAATATGTCTTATGTATTTCTTTATCTTGAAACATATTATGAAACTATAAAAACCCTAATTAACCCATTTTAACATGATGTCATTAACATCATAAGGTATATAAAAGTGTACATTATGATGACAACAATTAAAAACTTCTTTTTTTTTTTACATGTTAATAATCCTAAATGGTGATTTAAGCTAAATAGAATAATCATATGCATAAAAATGAAAATTATAAGAACATAAAGAGTTCAAGTAACCCTTATGAGGTATGATGATGATGACAAACAATTGCTAAACCCTTGTTTAGCCACAAAACCAAAGCTTGCACAAATAAAAACCCTTGTTTACTTAACAAAACTCTAGCTTCATTTTTCTTGAGTAATACTTGGAAAAGCTTGGACAATGCTTGGGATCACCTTAGAATGTCTTATAATGGATGTGTATAAGTGTGTATGGGTTGTATAAAAATTGATATGGATTGGGTAGAGTGCTTGCTAATTGCCGTAGCAATATAGAGATGGGGAGAGAAAGATTGTGAAAATTTTACTAAGTGTTAAAGCATGTATGAGTTATCATAGCTAGCAATGCATGTATATAAGAAGTATTTCTAGTCAAGGGAACATGTTATGGTCATAGGAATGGTTCATGGTCATGGTCTTGGTCTTTAGGTCAAAGAAACAAAGCATGGTGTGGCATTTATGAAGCATGGTGTTCATTTGACCAAAATGTAAGAGTTTCCTT
>BQNB010071071.1:6973-30494 GCA_026074375.1 Tanacetum coccineum | reverse complement strand
AGGGATTAACAAGTTTAAGTTCAAAAGAATGTTTAAATTTTAGAAAAAGTCATCTTTCTTTTATTTATTAAGCAACATATACTAGCAACATTATTATATTTTCACATCCTTTTCATTTTTTTTTCATTTTTTATTCATTTTTTTCATTTTTCATTTTTTTGGCCAATTTCATTTTTCCCCTCCTTAAAAATAAAAATTTCATATATACCCAAACATGCTTTAAAATCATTGTACATTATGTATTCATGGGTTGCATTTTGGGTATATATGAAATTAATGTTCAAAGTAGGGTGATATATGAAATTAATCTTTTTTTTGCAACATTTCATATTTACGCAGTATACCAGGAAAATTTCTTTTTAGAAAATAAAAACATATTTTGATAAAAAAACTCTTATGTATCAATTCATAGATAAAGTTTTTTACTCTAAAAATGTTGATCTTAACGGACTTTTAAGAGTGATAAAACTCTAACTTGTCTTTCAAAAAGAGCATGTGTTATTAGTCATTTTAGAAGCTACTGGGAGAAAAAGCCAACTTATATTTAACTCTATCATTTTTCGTTCTTCGCAAATTTAAAATCTTTAATAAAAAGATCCGCGAATGCTTAGCCAAATAAAATTAAGCTTTGCATATTTAAAGTCATTTATGGAAACTTGCAAAATCTTAGCCTTTTGAGCTAGAAGTCGCATTTTAAAGCTTCTTGTATAAAAGACTAGCAAAAGCTTATACATTTATAAAGGTTAAGGGAGTAAGCTAGAGCTCAATATGCTCGGTCAAGTCAAAAATTATTCTTATTCTCACCAACGGAAAGTCTACATTTGTAATAAACACTTATTTTATTTTTGCAAAATTTTTTAAATTTCTTGGCCTAAAATCACATTTTTTTGTTGGTAAAACGGGGTTACGTAAAAGACATAGACAAATGCAAGTGGGATCAAATCGACAGATTCCCCCCTCATACTAGAACAATACATTGTCCTCAATATGTGGGGGTTGCCAACCCCCTCATACTAATTTCAAACTATATTCCTAATATAAAAGGGAATCTCACGTAAATCTAAAGCCGTTTATTAATTATGCCAAAGATTAAACGTTAGTCAATAAGATCAAGGATATAGGATTCCCAAAGTAAGCATGCAAAGGAATGAAGAACGAGTGAACGTTGGACAAAACTACGAGCACGAGAGTCTTCATAGTCTGGGTAATCCTGACAAATCATCACAAACAACAAAAACATAAGATTGGAAGAGGCGAGCCCCCTCACGTTACACTTATTAAAAAATAGAAAGAATATAGAAACACGGGTTGCCTCCCGAGAAGCGCTTTGTTTTTGTTAACCGAGTCGTGAGCTTGACTCGACCCTAAATTTAATTGTCCATGGGGAAGGTTTGGAGATCCGGGACAACCATGGGTGGAATGTCCCCTCCAAAGTAATGTTTGAGTCTATGACCGTTCACCTTGAAGTTAGGTCCGTTGGTTGAAGATAACTCAACGGTACCATAAGGGAAAACTTGGGCAACAGTGAACGGTCTGGTCCAACGGGTCTTAAGCTTGCCCGAGAAAATCTTTAATCGAGAATTGAAGAGAAGGACTCGATCACCAAAGTTAAAGACGCGGTTCTTGATTTTCGAGTCGTGAATCTTCTTCGTTTTCTATTTGTAGATTAAAGAGTTCTCATAAGCTTGATCACGAAGTTCATTAAGTTCATTCATTTGAACTTTCCGGTGATCACCCGCGGTCTTAAGGTCGAAATTGCAATGCTTCAAGGCCCAATATGCCTTATGTTCAAGTTCGATGGGAAGATGACAAGCCTTTCCGTAAACAAGCTTATAAGGAGTGCACCCGATGGGTGTCTTAAATGCGGTACGGAAGGCCCATAAAGCATCATCTAACTTATCGGACCATGAAGCACGGTTTTCACCTACGGTTCTTTCTAAGATACGTTTCAAACCACGATTTGATACCTCAACTTGTCCACTCGTTTGTGGATGATACGCGGTAGAAAGTCGGTGGGTAACTCCATATTTTACGACATGAACCTATTGCGAATTGGTCATTGTAAAATGAGTACGCGAATCACTTAATATATGCCACGAGGCGGTCCAAACGGCGAAGAGAGATTGTAAGAACCTACAAAACTACCTCGGGCTTCTTTAGTGGGAGAGCGCTTTCGCTTCTAACCATTTTGACCAAGTAGTCACCGGGCCACAGAGATTGTACTTGTTCCCCTCTTGAAGACCGGGAAACGGGCCATTAACGTCGATGCCCCATATGTCATGATCTCGCAACTTGAATTGAATTTTGAGGATCTTCATCACGTTGTGAGATTTTACCTTGACGTTGCACGCGTCATACCGTTAGGAGGGACCAAATCTTGCGGCATCTCGATAAATAGTCGGCCAAATAGAAAACAGATCAAAGACTTTTTGAGCGGTGTAGTTGGGCCCATGTATGTCCCCCGGTTGGGTCCTTTTGGTAGCCTTGGGGAGATCAATGGCTTCTTGGCGTATACACACCGATCTAATCACTTGATCGCACAAATTCCTATAACAAGTTGGGGTCGTCCCTAAAAATGTTGCTTTATACATTCTTTAAAGAATATCTTCTTTTGTTGGTACGAATCCTCCCTTTTCACAATAAAGTCCCCGCGTGGTAATTTGCAATATCAGCACCTGGGGGAGTTAGATATCACCATAAAAAGTCACCATCCAAGTGGTCTCGAGAGGAAATATTTTGGTAAATTTCCTTTTTCTCGAGATTACTTTGATGGGGATTCTCTAGTCTGGACAAGTGGTCGGCCGCTAGATTATCCGCTCCTTTTTTTATCATGAATAATGACATCAAATTCTTGGAGTAGAAGAATTCACCGGAGCAATCTCGGCTTAGCATCTTGCTTAGTAAGAAGATATTTGAGAGCCGAGTGGTCTGTATACACTATGGTCTTCGACAAGACTAGATAAGGTCGGAATTTCTCAAAAGCATACACCACGGCTAATAATTCTTTTTCAGTTGTGGTGTAATGAGCTTGGGCATCGGTCATAGTCTTGCTCGCATAGTGTATTGACTGAAAATGTTTGGTCTTTCGTTGCCCCAGGACCGCACCTACTGCAAATCTAGCAATCGACATTATTTCAAAAGGTAGGTCCCAATCGGGGGCAACTAAAATCGGGGCTTCGGTTAATTTCTTCTTTAGGGTCTTAAATGCCTCTCTACACTTGGTTGAGAAAATGAACGGAGTATCTTTTTCAAGAAGACGGGTCATTGGCCGGACGATTTTAAAAAAATCTTGAATAAATCGACGATAAAACCCGGCGTGACCTAGAAAACTCCGAATTCCTTTGACGGACGTAGGAGGAGGTAATTTTTCAATAACATCAACTTTTTCCCTATCTGCCTCAATCCCAGATTTCGAAATCTTGTGGCCGAGGACAATGCCCTCTTTGACCATGAAATGACATTTCTCCCAATTTAGAACAAGATTGGTGTCTTCGCACCTTTTGAGCATTTTATCTAAATGAGAGAGGCAAGATGAGAAGGAATCCCCGAAGACCGAGAAATCATCCATGAAGACTTCCATTGTTTCCTCGATCATGTAGTGGAAAATGGCCATCATGCACCTTTGGAACGTACCAGGAGCATTACATAAACCGAAAGGCATACGTTGATAGGAAAATGTTCCATAAGGGCAAGTAAAAGTGTCTTCTCTTGGTCTTGTGGGTCAATAGGGATTTGAAAATACCCAGAGAATCCATCTAAGAAACAATAGTACTAGTTCCCAGCTAATCGTTCTAACATTTGGTCCATGAAGGGTAACAGGAAATGGTCTTTTCGGGTAGCATCGTTAAGTTTCCTATAGTCAATACAAACTTTCCACCTAATAACTAACCTAGTCAGAATTAACTCGTTATCTTCATTTGTCACAACGGTCATTCCACCCTTTTTGGGTACACAATAGCCCACGGACTATCCGAGATAGGGTAAATCAATCCCGCATCAAGGAGTTTTACAACTTCCTTTTTGATAACTTCATGAATTTTTAGATTAACCCTTCTTTGATGTCGGACCGCCGGTTTAAAGTCATCCTCCATTAAGATTTTGTGAGTGAAAAATTACAGGGTCACATACCCTTTTATGTCGGGTGTAGTTTCCAAGCAATTGCTTGCTTGTGAGACTTTAAAACCTTTATGAGGTGTTCCTTCTCTTCGTCTTTCAAGTTTTTAGCAATAATGACGGGTAATTTATTGGTACCCTCCAAAAATGCATACTCGAGATGAGAAGGTAAGTCCTTGAGTTCAAGCTCCGGGGGTTCATCAACTGAGGATTTAACGCTTTTAAGTTCTTCACACTTTAGGTCCTTCGGAGGGAGAGGAGAGTACGGGTCATTATTTAACATTTCTTTAATTAGACGAATGTCTCCCTCTAGATCAAATTCAGCATCATCAATTCCCGGTGGAACTGAGTCACTTGCAAGATAAGCTTCAATTTCTTCTAGAATGAAATCACCTCCCTCAAATAGAGTAAGGGAGGGTGAAGATTTAGCAATGATTGGTTCAGAAATTGGAGTGGGATTGCCACTCTCGAAATTGTCAGAAAATCCTCAACTCTTCTGAGATTACTCCTCTCAAGTACATCGATGTACATCGATTCGGTTAACTGATTCTTTTCATGTAGGAGTATCTTGAAGTGTTACCAACTTTGAATGTTATGGCTTCATCACTCACTCGGAGAGTTAATTCTTCACCGTAAACATCAATCAAAGCTCGTGCCGTCCTCAAAAAGGGTCTCCCGAGAATTAAGGGAACTCGAGGATCGACAACATAATCAACGACTACAAAGTCGGCCGGAAAATGGAACTTTCCTACTCTCACAAAGACATCTTCAGCAATGCCGGTTGGTCTAGTAGTAGACTGGTCCGCACGCTCAAAAGGAAAAAAAAAAATTTCACAAATTTTGAGTAGGAGTAAGTTCGGGGAGTGAAAGCTTCCTCCATATGGAGAGAGGCATCAAGTTGATGCTTGCACCAAGATCGGCTAAGGCTAAGCATTCAACTATCTCTGGAAAACTACATGGAATGAGGAATTTACCTGGGTCTCCTAGTTTTTCAGGTAGCTTCTTTAGGATACCACCGATAATTCTATTCACGGTGTATTTGGCTAATTCAAATAATTTCTCCTTATTGCTAAGAAGATTCTTGAATGTGGAAGCGAATTTGGGCATGTAGAGTAAAGCATCCGAGAAGCTAAGATCGAAGTGTAAGCTTTGAAAGATTTGAAGAAACTTCATCATTTGATGGTCGTCTCTTTCTCGGAGCTTTTGGCTATTAAGCCTCGAAGGATAAGGTAAATTAGGCTTAGGTTTAGGAGCGTTAACGGGCTCAAAGGTTTGTGCTTGAGTTTGGTCATCCGGAGGTTGGACTTTTTCGGTACTTGGTTGCACCGGATCCTTTGTCACCTCGGGCTCTCTTTCCACCACCTTGGGATAAGGAGAGAAAGGAGGAGGAATCGGAGGTCCATCGTAAGAAACACCACTTCGGGTAGTGATTGCTTTCAAGTCACCTTTCGGGTTAACAACGGTATTGCTAGGGAGAGAACCCGAACCCGAAGGTTTGTTCATTTGAAAATAATTGCTCAACATATTCTCAAGCTTGTTGTTTTGTTGCAACATCGTGGCCTGAAATTCATTTTTCAACTCAGTTTTCATATTAGTGATTTGATTTTGCATAGCTCGCATGTTTGTGTCATTAACTTTCATGTAATTTGCGAGTTCATTAGACGGAGCAGCTTGCTGTTGGTTGTATTCGGAGCTCGGTAGTTGTATTTCCTGGGTTGTTAATTATTTTCCCCGGTTGTGATTGTTTTGGAACTGGTGAAAACCCGGGTGGGCGAACGTGATGAGCTACACTCGGAGGAACGGTGTCCAGCATTTCCTGATTATAGGGTTAGCGCGTTTCCGAAACATATGTTGAATATTATCGTGTTATCCTGGCAATGCCGTTGCATCGGGTGGCAAGACAACTAGTAGTATAGGTGTGGTCTTACCACAAGTTAAACACAACTTCTTTCAACCGCTTTACGAAGCATGGATGAAGGTAGTTGTGTTTTTAGAAGCAAAGCCTTAACAGCATCGGTAAGTGCAGCAACATCGGGTGAAAGACCAGAGGTAGATGTGTTCGTACTTACTTTGGCAACAACCGGTCCGTTTTGTGAAGTGCGAACTTTCGACTTATTCTCGATAATGGTTAAAGCATCTTTAGGAGTCTTAGTGAAAAGATTGCCACCGGCGGCTGCATTCAACGAATCTTAATCGGTTGATGTTAAGGAATTATAGAAAGTATCAAGTTGGTGTAATTCTGTGAAACCGTGATGTGGGCATGCACGAAGGAGATCCTTGAAATGGTCCCATGCCTCACAGAATGTTTTCATCATCAACGTTGCTGAAAATTTGTAACTCATTCTGGAGTTTGTGGTGGTTTTTGAGATGAAAGATTGGTTATGAAACTTTGGATAACAAGATCTTTTTCCCAAGTAAGAATAGAACGAGGGGGTTCTTTTTCGAGCCAAATCGCTGCCCTCTTGTTGGCGATATGTGCCTTTAATGAAGAAAACTTGATATTAAACAAGATGAATATCAAGTTTAGGGGAGGATTGTTGGGAATTAAAGTCTTCATACTTAATACTGCCAAGACAGAGTTTGTACTAACAGTATTAACTGAGTTAATACTGCCAGTACTAATCAGTTAGTACTGCTAGTGCAAACTTAGGCTGGATGGAGTGGTGGTGGTAAACCCACCTGACACGTCAGCGCCACATCAGCTTTCTCTCTTCAAATAAAACTCACCTTACAACTCACATTTTAACCGTAATAAAAACTCACCTTACAACTAAAACTCACCTTACTCACCCCTTTTTTTATTGAAATACTTTTATTCATAAACTAAAAAAATAAATATTTACGTAAACGTACGAAATTAATAAAAATCTTTAACTAGCTAATAATTTTTATTCTTTAAAATTAAAAGCTTAAATGATACATAGATAATAAAAAAGCAATGTAAATGCATACAATTTTAAAACATAAACGTAAACTCTTTTTTCAAAATGGGTGAAGTAGTGAGTATTTATAAATAAAAAGTGAGGCTTTAAATTTTTTTTTTTTATAAATAACGGTATAAAAATAAAGGGGGGCCCACATTTTTAAAACTCACCTTCGGTAAGTAACTCACCTTAAGTGCAAAATAACCACCCGAAACTCACCACAATATTGGCCACTCATCTAGGTGAGTTTTGGACCAGCGTGGTAGTCGCGCGTGACTTCCAAACTCAGGTGAGTTTCAAACCACTTCGTCCAGCCTTAGTACTGCTAGAGCAAAGTTAGTACTGCTAGTACTAACTTAATACTGCCGAAAGACTGAAGTTAATGCTGATTGTGAAGATTACATAGAAAGTTAAATTGCTGATGAGATGATTGCTCTGAAGTTATAGCTTGATTGAGAAGATTTCTATGCTGATTGAGAAGATTTATAAGAAGTATTTAATACATTTGCTACATGTTTAGGAAATATTAAACATTCTTAGTATGTATTCAATATGTTTGACTAAATACTTAGGAAAGTATTGTAAGCACATTAGGACTTATTGGTGTATAAAAGGAGACCCTAGGGAATGTAGTTCATATCTCTCACATCCACAAATACACAGATCCAGAGATTAAGAGTTTTGTAAGCTTCAAGGTTGTAAACCCTAGTACTAAGATAGAGTACTCGTATTATTATCATTAATAATATTGAAGCATTTTGTTACATCTTGTGTTCATTCATTCATACTTACTGTTTCATTGATAATACTTCTAGAGTATTAAGGTGTAGATTCCACATACACTTTAATATACATACAAAGTTTCTACAATAAGTTATTTTGGATTTATCCAAGGTAATTTAACCTTAGACAACCTAAGGAATCGATCTAGGTTTGGGATCAACAAGTGGTATCAGAGCTTGTGTTATGAAACTTTGATCTAGAAGAAACAAACAAGAAGAACTCTTTACTCACAAGGAAGAGATGGCTCCTATGGCTCTTTCAGACTCTAAGGTAAATAATGACAAATCTTGCTCTAAAACTTGTCTGACAAACTATGAAACTCTTAAGAAACAGTATGATGATTTGATTTTTAAGCTTCATGAAACTGAATTTAAAGCAGCTACTTATAAAAGAGGTTTAGCAACAGTAGAAGATCAACTTGTCACATTTAGAAAGAATGAGATTCTTTTTAGTGAAGAAATTGCAGTTCTTAAAAGAGAAGTAGGTTGCAAAAACTATGAAATAAGTGTGCTTAAAACTGAGTTTGAAAAGGTTAAGCAAGAAAAAGAGGGTATTGAATTTAAAATTGAGAAATTTGATAGTGCCTCAAAGAGCCTAGACAAGTTGTTAGAGAGTCAGATAACTGACAAAAGTAAAAAGGGTTTGGGGTATCATGTTGTTCCACCACCCCATCCTTTAATCTATAATGCACCTCCAAAGCTTGATTTGTCCAACTCTGGTCTAGAAGAGTTCCAACAGCCTGAGTTTGAAGGATATGGACCTAAGGATAGTAAGAATGTTAGTACTGGTGCCCCAATTATTGAAGACTGGGAATCTGACAGTGATGATGAAAAGAAGCCTAAGTCTAAGGTTGAAAAGAAAACAGGTGTGTCTAAAACTGTTTCTCCTACTGTGTCTAAGATTGAATTTGTTAGACCTAAGCAACAAGAAAAACCAGTTAGGAAACCAGTTAAATATGCTGAAATGTACAGGTCACAAAAACCTAGGGGAAATCAAAGAAACTGGAATAATCAAAAGTCCCAACTAGGAAATAATTTTGTGATGTACAATAAAGCCTGCTATGTCTGTGGAAGTTTTGATCACCTCCAGTATACATGTAAACAAAAGAGACAGCTAAATGGTCAAAGGGAGGAAAAACCGGTGTGGAACAATGCAAGAAGGGTGAACCATTAAATTCTCTAAGAATTACTCAACCCAATCCAAAAAGACACATAGTTCCAAGAAAAATCTTAACTAGGTCTGGCCCAATTTATTAATACTGCCAGACAAAAGGTTATCTTAATGTGGTTTTGTGTTTGTTGTCAAGACAGAGTAATACTGCTAGACAAAGGCAGTGGTTAATGCTGTTAGGACGAATCGGGTTAATGATGTTAAAGCATCAGCATGTTGGGTTTGGAGACCTGTCAAACCTAATAGTGCATCAATCACTTTGAAGAGATATAATTATGTTGATGCAAAAAGAAGATCCAGGTCTGTAATGGCTTGGGTTCCTAAGAAGGTCTGATTTTCTTTGTGCTGGGGCAACCAGAGTCATAATTAGAAAGATTTAGTGAGGTTAACAGCCTGAAGATAAAAAGTACAAGAGCAAAAAGATTGGTTATAAAGCAACTGGATTGCATGATCATTTGATGATGAAAAGAGAGCAGGAGCAGAGTTGACTTACAAAATGACAAGTCACAGTACAAGAAGTAAAGAAGTGTTTGATTACATCCTCCAAGTCAAGATAAGCTTTATCCAGAAATTGAAGATTTTGAGATGAACATCAAGTTTAGGGGAGGATTGTTGGGATCAAGAAGCCTTTAATGAAGAAACTTGATGATTAACAAGATGAATATCAAGTTTAGGGGATGATTGTTGGGAATTAAAGTCTTCATACTTAATACTGCCAAGACAGAGTTTGTACTGCCAAGCATAATTTAGTACTCAGTTTATAACTAACAGTATTAACTGAGTTAATACTGCCAGTACTAATCAGTTAGTACTGCTAGTGTAAACTTAGTACTGCTAGAGCAAAGTTAGTACTGCCAGTACTAACTTAATACTGCTGAAAGACTAAAGTTAATGCTGATTGTGAAGATTACATGGAAAGTTAATGCTGATTGAGAAGATTACATCTGAAGTTAATGCTGATTGAGAAGATTTATGAGAAAGTATTTAATACATTTGACTACATGTTTAGGAAAATATTAAATACTTAGTCATAGGTTCATATGTTTGACTTAAATTACTTAGGAAAGGCATTGTAAGCCCATTAGGACTCTTGGTGTTAAAAAGGAGACCAATTGGGTAGGTATTAATTTTTTTTTTTTATTTTTTTTATTTTTTTTTTTTTTTTTTTTTTTTTTTTTTTTTTTTTTTTTTTTTTTTGTTCATATCTTCACATCACAAATACAACTGATCCGAGATTAATGAGTTTTGTAAGCTTCAAGGTTCTAAGCCCTAGTACTAAGATAGAGTACTCGTATTATTATCATTAATAATATTAAAGCGTTTTGTTACATCTTGTGTTCATTCATTCATACTTACTGTTTCATTGATAATACTTCTAGAGTATTAAGGTGTAGATTCCGCATACACTTTAATATACATACAAAGTTTCTACAACAAGTTATTTTAGATTTATCCAAGGTAATTTAACCTTAGACAACCTAAGGAATCGATCTAGGTTTGGGATCAACACCCCTCGATGGAAAACGAGAAAAGTATAAGCTTAATCGACACATTAGGCACATCTTTATACTTAATCGTCGAAGTAATCTTGTTGAACCAACGAATATATGCATGAGGATCTTCCTTCTCAAACCGCAAAATTGCTTAGACGTTCCAAGATTGAGTTTTAAACGTGTTTGAGTTCAAAATTTCTCGCGAGGAATAGGGAATAATGATCGCATCTCCGTAACCCTTTGTGGGTGCTTGGAGCAATTCCGCCATAGTACGTTGATCGCCTATCGTAACTATGGGTTTTTCAACAATAGTCAGTTCGACTTGTTGTTGGGAATGTTTTTTGTTATGACGTCTTCTGGGAGTTGTTGACGGTTCGACAACTGGATGGACGATGAATGAGTGGCACATGCACTAAAAACAAATCTTTTATTAAAAATTAAACAAAAAATTCTTTTTGGCAACCGGAAGTCAAATTGCCCACGGTAGCTCTTTAGAAAAAACTGCAAAGAAGCGAAGGAAATTGTAAGCGCGAAGCGTTTATAAAAAAACCTTTTTCCCTTTAGGGGAAGTTTCTTAGGATCAAAACTGCGGTATATACCTCTTCTTATCGCTTGTAGTTCCAAAGGTGAGCCGATTATAACAAATGACTACTCGATTTCTTTTGTTGTTTTTTTTAATTTTTTGGATTTTTGATTACTTTATAATTTTTGTATATATATATATATATATATATATATATATATACACAACGAAAATATTCACCAAAAACAAGAATAACTTCTGAGGAAGGATCTTCAAAAAACAATCTTCAAACAATAACTTGAAATTCGTAACACAGCCTCCCCGGCAACGGGGCCAAAAATTGATCGAGTAAATAGTATATGTATATATATAATATAGGTAAATTAGTAAATCACTTTTAACCAAAGCAATAAACCAATTTACAAATAAAATATAATTCCGGAAGTATCGATTTCGAAAGTAACCCCTTTCTAGTCGTTTCCCGAGTCGTTAATGTTCCAACGAGGCGTGAATTGAACTTTTTGTTGAAGCTTGTGATCGGGATTTTGAATAGTTCAAGATTTTGGATTTGGATTCTATTTCTACTAATGAAACGCAAAAAACATGCAAAGGCAAGAACAATTAAAGCATTACGAATTGCACGAAAAACGTTTCGGGAAATATAAAAAACGCAACTAAAAACCTAAATTATCAATTTTAACCCTAGAAAAGTAAATTTATTTTCTAAAAATCCTAAATGATTAAGAATAATTTTAGAAAAAAGAATTATAAATATATATTTTTTATTTTATTTAATATGAATTAAAAACAGTTTTAATCTAAAAATATTATTAAAAATATTAAACTATTTTAGAAAAATCTGAAAAATTCAGAGAAAATACTTTTAAGTAATCTAAGCTTAAGAAAAATAAAACTGGTGGAAAAGCTTTTTTTGAATAAGCTGCAAATAAGCTTCTATAAGCAAAAAGCTTAAACTGCCAAAAGGTGTTATAAATTAAATTGTGCAAGTGTATAACGTAAAAGACCCAAGGGCATGATGGTAGAGGAGAGTGGTGTTAAAACGTTGGGCGGTTAAGGTTGAGGTCCCGGGTTCGAGCCTGGGACTTCCCTATACTGCCTAATGTTTTTTTTAACAGTTAACTAATTAGCCAATATAAGCATGTTTTGTAAAACAGCTTTTTCTAAAAACCACAAATAAGCTGGGAATAAGCTGCTTAAAAGCCACAGAATGACTTAAAAGCTTTAAAGCTTTAAGTCAAAACTGTTTTGCACAAAGGGCTAGAATAAGCTTAAGCTAAGACTCAATAAGCTTCAAAACTTAATAAGCATTTCTAAACCCAAAATAAGCATTTACAATAAGAAGAACTTAAGAAAATAAGAATAAGCAGTTTGACTAAAAGAGGCTATACTACAATTTATTGTAAGAACTTAAATCATTTAATCACAATCAATTATTTGTTACTTTCATGTTTTTTGAGATTGTATCTATCTTTTTCAAAATTATCAACTAATCATAATTATTCATTTATGACTATGTAATATAATATACTTTGTTAACCATAAACGTAATGGTTGGTGTTTAATTGTCCAGGTTTTTTGATGTTTCTATAGTGATGGTTGCGGTAACATCCAAGAAACTATAGGGTGGTATTTTGCTTCTAAAACACTAGATAAACAATCATAGTTGATAGTTGTTTGTCTAGTGTCTAAAGTGTCTTAAGTCACCTACAAGATGTAAGGGCATCCAAAGCCTGCTCAAGCCTCGTTGTATGAACCAAGTGCATAAAGTTGAACACACCAACCCTATTACAGTACATAGTTGTTTATCAAACATAACCACCCTCACTACAATTTTTGCATCCATTACCCCATCTTGATTACATCCTTTTATGTGAAGCATCATGGATAAAATCAAACGTTTAAAGTGAAGATGTTTCAACTACAATTGTTTCTACATGAATGTTGGTGTAGATCTTTCAACTAAAGGGGTTTCATTACTATGATATAGCTTTGGGTCACCTATATAAAAATGCTATATTGAAAATATGAGGCCATTGTTGCAAAGGTATAGTGTCATCCATGGGGTCATGTGTCCCCGCCAAATTTTCCAACGTATTAATACGCATACCTTTTTATCTAAATTTTTGATATAAGTACCTATATTATGTGTCTGATTTGAGTCTTGTTTTCTCCAACCGATGTTTTCTAAATTTTCGCAGCAATGGATCTGTTAAGTCTCATCAACTGCTTAATACATCATCCTAAAATAAACATGACACGCCCCATATCGTCATACAAAAAACGTGACAACTTCAATGCCGCATTTTGTACGGTTGTAGCCTAGCTGTTTGATCTCTTTGATCTTTCCATTTTTTTTCTTATATTGTCGTGTGCAAAGTAGAGACATTTTCTAGTAGTTCATCCCCTAAAAAGACTATCCTTTATCAAAAAATTCATAACGAACTCGCTTTGTTTCTCAACGAAACGAGATTGTGTCGCAAAACCCAATGGGTTTATATTTTTTTAGTTTATGATTTAGGGTTTTTTTATATTTGTTCTTTGTTTATAATTATTTGAACGAGGATATGATACCTTTAATAGGAAGGCGACTTAGTGGAGGCCAACGAATATAAAAAGTCATCACAAAAATTACAAAATGACTGCGAATGCGAAACGAAACTCGTACTTTATTAATTTAAATCAGATTGTGAAACATAAATTACGAAACATATGCAAAACATATCCTTAAATTTTTTGGCTTCCCTATATAAAGACGTTTGTGACTGAGTAAATATATCTCATATTTGGTTACAATTATCAATAAATGCTTCCTTCACATCACATTAACTATTTGTATCTAATTTTTTTCACATATAACTTGTATTGTTCTACTGCTACCTACATCATGGATGCATCAACTAAAAAAAAGGTCATCTATAGACGTTATGATGAAATTTTCTTTTTAATTCTCAAAGGTCAACGACAAAGTTCGTGAACAACAATAGGTTTTGGGAACAGTGCTCTAAGCTATCATCGAACCAAATGTTATTTTGTTACAAATGAACTACTTTGATTGAACCAATTTGAAAATTTATGATATGAGACTCTCACTTTCGACGGATCACATTTATGTAGCTATATATTATTCTATACCTCAAAGCGGAGGAGTATACGTGTTGATCATATTTACAGCCAAAAGATTTACAAGTAACCCCATTACCGTGTTATCAACCTTATTTGATGAAAAATGTCAAACACCCATAGCGAATAGAAATTGTAAGGATAATGCCAAACATGTGTTATCTATTACGCAATATATTAACACAATATATGACATAGGCTATGCTACTTTTCTTCTGCATCTTACGGTTGCGTGACTATTTTCTAAAAAAGAAGGATGGTGTGTCGTTGTGTGGTTGTAAATTATGATTCAAGTTTTAAATTTATATTTTGCTTTACCAAAAACAACACTTTAACGGGCAGTGTACCCGATCGATGGGAGTTTCGTAATAAGTAAGGTGTCGAGCACTAAGAGCGAGAAACACTTTCAATTTATTAATATTTTGGTTTTCTAATCTAAGTTAGTCTAATCTATACTAAACCTATGCTAAACCTATGTTAATCCTAAATCTAATGGATAAGAGGGGTTTTCAGTTTGAGAGACTGGCACGGGTTTTGTGGTGACTAAAACCAATTCAAGACACTAAAACACACTCAAGCAAATTAACAGAAGATAAAAGAGCGGTTGAGCGAAATATAAGAAAACTGTATTAGTCATCATTAATCCGATTAGAACATTGGTTTGTTTATTTAGTGCAATGATTTCTTATCCTGAGGCGGCATATCATTCTTAAGATTAAGGCGGTACTTCTTCCTTAAACCTAGACACGTAGAATTCTGTCACAATTAAACGCATCCGCATAAAGCATCCTTATTTGCTGATTATAATCTATCTTAGGGATTAAAGCAATGGTGATCTTGTTAAACCCTAGCTCATAGAGACTTTACCCACTTACTGCTTAATGGCAATTCATACACTAGTAGTCCACTAACCAAGTCTTTACCAATTAATTAAGAACGTACTCGTTGATCCCAAGGGTCACCTTATGGCTCAACTAAGCTCACTAAACTAAAGGCAATGATAGGTCAATATTTGTGATCCTATGATTCTAGATATATAAATTGCAATATGGAGAGCTATCCCGGACTCTTAGCCTACGCCCAAACAACACCAAAGTTGCAGCGCATTAAATATGTAGGACTAGACCCAGTTGAATGATAGGTCGCATACTTAAGCACGTAAACAAGTATAAATTGATAAACATAAACAAGCAATCAACGATAAATTAAGAAATCGAGATAAACAAACCAAACATTAAGATCTTTATAATAATGGCTAATACCCGAAGGTATTAGCCTTCAAACGTCATAATTAATACAAAAGTAATGATTTAGCCAAGGTAAACTAACCGAGTTAATGAATGATACCAAAAACTGAACGATTACAAGAGTATAGGAAATTACACGTTATCTCCCATGGAATTAATAACGTTGCAAGACCTCTTCTACTCCTCTTCTCCTCTGAAAATCAACTTTTATGGTTTGGGTATCGAGAATATGATTTAGCACACTTAAAACTCGTTTTTGAGTTTTCTATTTATAGGGTCTGGAATATGGTTGATACGGCATATCCAAAGTCTTAGATACGGCGTATCAGGGGTTTCTTGGAGTAGGGACCACGTTTGATATCTTCCAGAATATTTTATTTCTATATGGCTTGAATACGGCGTATTGGTCATTCCTGGATACGGCGTATTGGATCTTGTTTCCTTCGTGGTCTTTGGTGAGTGTAGCACAGATACGTCGTATCTTCCTTGATGGATACGGCATATTGGGTGTCAGAATAGTAATCTTTAAATATCTTTGTTTAAGCTCCAGAATGTGTGCCTTTTAGTTAACTTTCGTCAAGTACTCCATAATTACTGCAATTCTCAAATACGAATGATTAAGTAACAATTCTTTGCAATAATTATACAAATTGGGTTAATTATATGAGATAAATGATGGCTATTTAAAATAGACTTTATTTGATGGTATCAAATATCACCCCAACTTGAATCCTACTTGTCCTCAAGTAGCCTTTAGAAGTTTTATGAAAATGTATCCCTAAGGATTTTTCCGTTAAGCATTTATTTGATCTATTACAAGTACACAACCAAACACCTCACGAAATAGGAAGATGAAAACACTCAAATCACTTAAGTAAATCTTGAGGTATCATGTAAACTAATCTTCAATTGCTCATTCGTGACATAGTTTTTTATCATAGGCTGGCAAGGATTACCACAACTCACCACTAGAGCTAAAGAGTATACAAGTTTAAAGGTAAATAGGTTGTTATTATAAGGCTTAGGGTTGATCATTCTACAATCTTTCACCAAAAGTACCACACCAACAAGGCAGCTAAAGCACACATACATGGCCGTAACGACGGAATAGACATGTGTGTTCGATCACATCCTCATTTGAGTTTAACCAAGGGTTAGGATGAAGAATGATATAGGGTAGGGATCTTCTAACTTTCACCAATAGTAATAAACCAACAAGGCAGCTGAGACATGCATACATGGCCATAACAACAGAAGATCACATCCTCATTCGTGTAAAACCCATGGTTAATGATTAGGAAAGGGAAATAAATTGTTGTTAAATAAAAATTACGAAGCAAATAGATTAAGTCTAAGATACAAGTTGCTAGACACTTTTTCCTGACCGTTTACCATGATAAAGACACAACTATTTACACACGTCTTGATCATAGATCAAAAACAACAACTTGAGTTGGCGTTCTCGTAACGGTCAACTTCCCAATCATCCCATACTTTACATACTTTACAAGACAAGTGGTGATATCTACCACTTTATACAAAACTTTACATCGTTGATTTATAAGACGTATCAACGAATAATCAATAGTTGATTTATAAGACGTATCAACGAGTAATCAATCTTTCGTATAATTCCTTTGGTAATTGCGAAACGATTATCTTCAAACTTTTCCTCTCTTTTTGTTGCTATTTTTCTAATTTTTTCAATTTTTTTACTATACTAACTACAAAACTCGGTGTAATTTCGCCATCTTCACGATCATAATAACTCCGAATAATTTCTTCGGTAATTCTTCATTCTTCGGACGTACCATTAATTATGATGGTAGTAAAAATACAAGAGTTTTGACTACTTTATACATTCTCATTTGCAATGTACAAATTTCTTCCAACCGTACCAAAGATAGAAAATGACACAAGACTCGAGAAATACATACTTTACACTTTAAGCAACTAGCAAGTGTAAAATAAACTTAATCTAACAGGGTAGGTTAAGGTGTAAAGGTGTAACGAAACAAATAGTTGGTGTAATTCCTAAAGGATTGGCTCTACGGGTTGTTCTAGGGGTATCTTACTCTTATAGTGAGAGTAAACAAAGGGTTTATATGGGAGTTAACTAACCAGTGTAGTTGGTTAATAAACAACATGTACAGGCTTTTTGGGTGTAATCCTAAAAATTTACCAATTTAAACAAGTTACTCCATCTAAATCCATAGTACTCGTCATTGTGATCTCGAATAGATATACCAGCCAAGTTCTAAAGTCTACTACATCACCGGCACACTCATATTTTTGTGAAATTTGAGTAAACATTTGAAAATGAATAAGGTTAAATCCTCACAATATCTAATAAGGGTTATTGTGTACGGGTTATGTAACAAGTAATTTCACAAAAGTATGCTTGAATTTTTTTTAATTTGAGCATATTTTAAGCATTTTGATGTGAAAAATAGAACAAGTAAATATACTAATTCCATCCCCTCACTTGAATTATACAACGTCCTCGTTGTATGGATAAAACATTAAATACGGGAATTAAAAAGAATTAGAATGAGAAACTCCCCTAATATTTTGCTCGGTAGATTCTCCATGTTGATTTATTGAGCAAGAATTTGTGTTGAACAGCCGTCTTGAGGTTTCAAGACTCCAACACTTTAAGATTTCTAGATTTGTAAATTCTCCACCAATATTCGTCGATTTCCCTTCCAGTATGCATTCCTATCTCAGTACCTACGGTTAATTTAAACAAAACTAAACAAACTGTACAGGAGACTAATACGTCGTTTCCATAAACTGGAATACGCCGTATAGAGACCTGTAAAAAGTATCTAAATACGGGTCAGTCTGCCGAATACGCCGTATCATGTGCATGAATACGCCGTATTGTCAGAGCTGACAATAATGTTTTTAAAATGCATAAAAATAATGACTGATAACGTCTAGACATTCAATACGCCGTATGGTATGGAGCGGATATGCCGTATTTGTAACAACCCGAGTTTCAGGTCAACGTTTATCCCGAGCTAAGATAATTATTTTTGCTACGTAAATAATTATAGTCGTTTATGTTATATAAGGTTTGATGAGAATTTCCTTTGATAAGGTAATTTCAATCCGTGGTTGAGTTTCTATTTGTTTTTAGTGTCTAAGAAAGTCAGAAAAACATATTTTGTTGCTCTGAGAGCGTAAATATGCTATTTTTGTATTTTACAACGTTTCCCCGAGTTTTTGTAAAAACCGTGCTTAAAGGTCGTGTTTTACGAGGTTTAACGATTATTAAACGTTTTAAAGTAAAATTAGTGGGACGGATTTAAAATATTTAAAAACGTGGTGTGACCCGAGTCTTTGGCCGATTTTAAATAAAAGAAATAACGCTTTGTACTAGGTTTAAAGAGATTAAGGATGGAGGGACTAGTTTTGCCAAGTTGCCAAAGATCTTTTCTATAAATAGGCACCATATGCACACACTTTTAGAAAAAATTTCACTCCTTCCTCCTCCTACCTCTTGTTCGACCGGCCATAGCTCCACACACACACATCCATTAATTTTTTTTGACATGCATTACAATCTAAATATACCATCTTAATCCTTGTTTCAAGAGCTACAAATCTCACTAATAAAAACCCACATGCATTAAGATTTAAGGAAGTTGAACTTTTGGTCAAGTTCTAGTGATTTGGTGTATAAGGGTGTATTCAAAGTGGTTAGATTAGTGTTATTTTGGTGTTTGTTGATTGAAAAAGGTTTGTTTGTTTGGGTTGAGATTGCGTCCGATTTCACTAAGCAAGGGGAAACCATAGTTTGATTTTCTTGATAGCATTGTAAGCTTCTAATTATGTTTATGTGTTGGCTAAATTGTGTATATTGCGTGTATTATGATTATTACTAGATGATTCAAGTGCGGAAAATATTGAAAGCGTATATTGTGATTGATTAAAGTTTTATGGTTTTGGTATAATTATATAGACTAGTTAAGCATATTTTGATAGTCGGATTATGTTGAAAAAGTCGTTTTCATGGGTTTTGGGTTGACTTTGTTTGACCAGAAAGTTTGACTTGATCGTGGCGTGTCGAGAAATTTTTGAAATCTATTTTAGGATTTTGAAAATGATAAAGGATGTTCTAAGGTCCGTTTTGATATAAGGTGGGCCTTGTAACTCCTAAAAACGAACGTTTTACGGCCGAGTCAAGTTTGGGTAATTTTAGGGTAAAAAGTCAACTACGAAATTTGACTTTTGAAAGTCAAACTTGCGTAAACTTTTGAATAAAGTCTATAATAAGCAAAGGATTCGTAATGTTAGTTAGTTGATAACAAAATATGAAGTTCGGACTATATTATCCTTACTTTCGGCAACTTTCTAAAAATGGAAACTTTATGGAAAACGTTGTAATATTGTTAAGTACGTCAATGGGAACTGTTTTGTGTCGCACTTGGAGATTGTAGTATATGATTGTATATACGTAATAGTAATATATATATATATATATATATATATATATATATATATATATAGGTAATAGTAAATATATATGTTGCAAGTATGCAATATATGATTGCGGTTAAGACGTGAAGTTACTTGTGCTTGATTGATTTGGATCTTTGCTTAAGGTGAGTTCATAGCCTCGCATTTAAATCTTTTAATTGTTTTAAAACCCACGAGGGGGATACATGTTTGTTTTATAAAAGCGAACACATATGATTTTATGGTATGCTGGACCCGATTACAAGATTGTTTCCGCATAAGTTGCTATTGTCGAAGTCCCTTATTTCTTGAACCGTTAATTGCCTTGTGATGTGAACGCTAATGCATTAAATAGATCTATTGGGTTTGACAACCCTGTCCGAGGTATGAATCCGTAGGTGAGCACCCTGTAACGGACATTTTGTAATTAGAAATGTAGTAGGTATATGACAATAATACCTTGTTTTGGGGCACTTTAACATATGAAATGCCATATGTATTATTAACGTTCGGTGTCATGAGCTTAATGCGTGAAAGAAAAGAAGTTGATATACATTGCATTTGTTGCATTGTTTTCTTGAGAACTAATTATGTGTTTAAAGATGATTGTTATTAATTATTTTAAACTCTATGAATTTCACTCAACTTTGTTGTTGAAGTTTTAAACATGTTTTATCCCAGGTAACCAAGGATGAAGGCAACGATGGCGTGGAGGTGTCGTGCGTGTGATGGATTTATGGAAAGACTACTTGTGTGTTTCGGTCTTTCAAAAACACTATCTTAAGTTGTGTTAAAAACAATGTCTTTTATTTGAACAATTGTCTTTTCAAATGTTGTACTAGATGGTGGTTACGATTTAGTGGGGACATAAACGCATTTTAACTCTGATTAATAATAAAAAATATGTTTGTTAAAACGTCTCATTTGGGTCGTTTTCTATTATCTTAGTGAATGGTGCTATTTAGTAACGCCTAATTGCTAATTCCCCTACGCAATCCAACGTATATTGGGTGGGGTGTTACATTGTACAATGAGGGCATGGTACAATTCAAGTGGGGGGAAGAGAGATAGAAATGTGGTATTTGGTAAGATTATGTGTTATTTTAGCCCAAATTTTCAAAATTTTTTAGCACATAATCATTGATGATGAAGGCCGAGTTAATGCATCACACTACATTTCATACACATTAACTCGTGTATTGAGAAGACCCCTTGACTCTTGACCCTCGTTTTTACCTTATGGGATTTGAATGCGACCAGTCACGAGGAGATTATAGACTAAGGAAACTATTTGTTTTGTGTTTTTATTTAACAACAATTAAATGTGCATCCCATGTCTTTATCCTGCCCTATATTATTCTTCGTCCTAACCCATTGTTAAACACGAATGAGGATGAGATCGAATCACGCATATCTATTCCGTCGTTATCTATTCCGTCGTTACGAGCCGATTATTGAAATTCATCACCTTGTTGGTGTGGTACTTTGGGTGAAAGATTGTTTGAATAATCAAAACCCCGTAAGCTTTGTGTTGTGTCAACCCATTTGCCTTTTTGAACAAGTTGCATCTAGACTCTAGTGGTGAAGCTTAGTATCCTGACCAAGATTATGATAGAATACTCGCCATGACTGAGCAGTTGAGTGATCACCAAAAATAAAACACATAGATTAGTGAGAGTATGAGTGTGATTTGTTTTTCCTTTTCGTGAGGTGCTCGGTTTGGAATTTTCTAGCATATGTAATTTTTAAATTCATATCCTCCTGGATAATTAGGGAGATATCTTTTTGAGAATTATTTAAATGGTTCTACTTGAGGGCAAGTAGAAGTCAAGTGGGGGATATTTGATAACATCAAATATTTAATACTTTTTAGTATCAAATTCCCGCGTTTATTGCCTTGCTTTATATCACTTTTATATGAATTCGATATTTATTTCAATTATTCTGTAAATTAAGGTAAATTAAGGCATTGGAACGGAAATGAACGAAATATGTATATATTTACAAGGCATTACGGCGTAAACCTTTTCAAGGTTACACCGTAACTATATTTATGGAAAGAAGATTATGACTAAAATAACATTACGGCGCAACGATACAACTGGTTACGCCGTAACCATATTCGAGGAAAGAGATCATGACCGTAATCACATATTTGTTACGAAGATTTGGATGATAACTTAACTAATACGAAGAATTGGTGTTGACGAAGCTTTACGGCGTAACATCTAATATGCTTACGCCGTAATCTTTTATTATGGAAATTATATTGTTGCCGACTAAGGGTTACGGCGCAACGTGATTATTTATTACGCCGTAACCAAAATATCTTTTAAAGAAGGAAAGCTGCGTCAAGAGTGTTACGGCGTAACCGTATATTAGGTTACGCCGTAAAATCACATGGACTTATGTTGCGCAGAATGCATGAAGTTTCAATTATATTTACAAGTTGATCCCAAACTCCAAAGGCTAAATTTGTACAAGGCTGAAACATTCCAATAACTATATATATGGACATTGAATGAATTTTTGTCATTCATATATTCGGAGGTGGTTTTGCCGCAGATTAGAAAAAAGGTAAAAGTACTGTTCGACAGCAAGGTATAGGGCAAACCCTTCGGGGTTTGCTATGGCGTTCGACTAGAGGATCGAGAGCATTAATTTCGTACAACTTGTAATTATACTTCAACTTTTTATGGTCAATCTAATTATATTATTTTGGCTTATTAGATCCATCCATATAATTGTTGTTGATGTTATTATTATTAGTTATGTTTTTATTATTTCCTCTTGGCATTTAATTATTTTAATTATCTACTGATTTTTATGTTATAGTTTCGTTGTTTTATCATTTTCTTTATTAATTTATATAGTGCACATTGAAATCCTTGGACTCCCTGTTAGGTTTTGATATAAGGTTGAGCGCGCACTAAAAGTGTGTATAAGGTGAATCCTAAACCTTGTGCGCGCGATTGATTGCAATAGATTGACCAACACTCGTAATTGTTCGACCAATAAGGAAGAACCCTTAGCATTAATTCTTGGTTAGGAGACCGAGCTAATAAGGAGACCTCCTGTTAGAATAAGCGTATCTTATAAGTTAAATTAAATCTTAACAACTGTATACTGAGAATAGGTTAATAATCCCTGCGAGTTCATTCCACTCAGTAGAGATAGGTTAGGTTTTAACTACCAAATTGAACCTAATGAGTTTAGTCCCCATTTAAGATTACGACAAGACAGTGCACTAGAGATCATAGTAATTAATTGCGTTATTTCTTTCTAGTTGTTCACCACTATTCCAAATCCCTTTTGACAAGCTAGGCTTACCACCAAAACAACTAGACAATAATCTTAAATACTCAAAATAATCTTAAATACTCAAACATGTTTTCTTTCTTTAGTGCGTAGGAATAGTTGAGGTAGTTAGGGTTTTATAAATGTAAAACCTGACGTAGTTTTATTTAAAAGAAATGACGCATCAAGTTTTTGGCGCCGTTGCTGGGAAACAGTTTTTATTGTTTTTGATTGTTTGATTGATATGTGTTTGTTTATTTGTGCTTGTATGTGTGCTTGAACCTTCTGTTCTTCTCGCTTATCTGAGTGTTTGCATGATTGATTGACTGTTGTTACGGCGTAACCAGTCATTTGGTTACGGCGTAA
>BQNB010071070.1:0-32894 GCA_026074375.1 Tanacetum coccineum | reverse complement strand
GGAAGAATATGATGATTTACTTGAAGAATATAGTTGGATACAAGATGGGTTACTTCAAAGGAATGAGCTATGATTAGATCAGACCCATGTTTGAAGAAGAGTATAATAAGATACAAACTTTATTTAAGAAGGATACTGAAGTTGAAAAGACAAAGACAAAGAGAGTTGCAGAAGAGACAATACTTCAAGAGAGTTTTAAGAAGTTAAGGACAGCTGAAGCTTCAAGTTCAGAACCTATTCAAGAACAACCAACTGAAGAACCAAAAGAATTATATGAAGAAGAACTTAAGAAGATGTTAGAGATAGTTCCAGTAGAAGAAATAAAGGCAAAAGCTTTACAAATTAAGTATCCTATCATTAATTGGGAAATGAATACTGAAGGATCAAGAAAATATTGGAAGATTATTGATAAGTGTAGAATACACATATCTGTTTGTACCTAAAATAACCCAAATAAACCCAAAACAGACCAAAAATGGCAAAAATATGCTTGTATTTGTGTTTTGTGTGTGCAGGTACGGATATATCAAAAATCACATGAAAATCGTCAAAAACAAGCAAGCACAGACACGAGAATCAGAAGAGTACAAAGCCGAAGCCAGAAAAGTCAAGCCTCAGTCAAAATCAGTCAAGAAAAATCAAAGTCAGTCAAAGATGGTCAAACAAAGTCAACACAAAAGGACAAATCCTCAAAATATTTCACCTTGGTCCCTCAACTTTCACAAAAGTCCAAAAATGTCCCCTCCTCCCTTATTGGGCCTTAAAAACCCTAAGTTACCCTCACCCGGATCCAAAGCCCATTACTTAGCTCAAAACCCTAGTCCATTTTCCTTTCTATAAACCACAAGGACCTAAACTGCCAATTTCTAAACTCATTTTACACTATAAATAAGAAAACCTAAGAGAAGGACTATTTGTGTCAAAAGGCAAAGTTACAACTGACTTTTACCCGTTTCATAGTTAAAAAAAAGAAAAAAGGCGCGAAGCATTGGTTACTGTTCATTTGTCTTCCCCGTTTCACCTAGCAGTTAAAACCAAGGGGCAAATCAAAATTAGAGGGTGCTTAAGTCAATTCAAGAGGTCTACACTAAAATGGCAAGGACAAATCAGTCTAATCAGAGCTCCTTACTAACTCACTCTCAATCAAAGGCCACGTCAGCAATGGAAGAAGCACAAAGGGGTGTGGGTTTTTGTGCTAATCTCTCTCACAGAACTAGCACAGCATGTCACATCAAAGAATGACATGCTGGCAATCCTCAGGTGTCCATAATTTGATCAAACGGCCACAATAGAAGCTCAAATGATTGAAGGAATGATTGGTTGAGATTGAAAGTTTGGAGAGCAAGGCAAGAGGGCTAGAATCTTCCAAAGCAGGCTATAAATAGCACACACTCTTCACACACACACACATCGAGTTTTTTTTACACGTAGCTTTTAGGATAGAATTTAGCTTAATTTCAACTTTTTGCTTAATTTTCTCTTTAATCTTGTAATTTTCCTTTTAAGCATTGTAATCTTTTCAAGTAATCAATATAATTCTCTTTTTAGTTTTCTTAAAGTGTTTTTCAAATACAAGTTCTTAATCCTCTTAAATCACTTATTACTACCCTATAAGCTATTTCAGTCTATAAGCTGAAATTAAGCTTACTTAATCCAGCATTAATTATATCCAAACATATAATCTGCTTAAAATGACTAAATACTTTAGTGCTTGGATTTGTGAGCTTTTGGAAGGAGAACCAAACATGGAAGGGTTCTCAAGGACTTAACTCCTAGCTTATTCATAAGCTAGGAGAGCTTGTAGCTGCTCTTAATTGAGACCTTTTGTTTAGCTAAAGGTTCAAGTAAGTTTCTCTTTTCATTTTTCTATAATTTCAGTTTGAATTGCTTAGTTATAGCTTATATGCTTATCATTGCTTATTTGCTTAATCTCTTTGCTTATTAGTGTTTATTTAAGTTTTTATCTAGCTTAATCATCATAGTTGTTTATCTGTTTTTAACTTTCTTAGTTTGAATCATAGATTTACATATATTTGTCTAAAAAACCTTGAAAAAACCAAAAATAGGTAAATTAGCTTAAATCTTAGATTACTGCTTATTTAGTTGTTAATTCATGCTTATTAGGGATAATATAAACTTTGCATAATCTGGTCTTAAGCTTTTGATAAATAGATTTTCATTTCATAAGTTTTTAAATTCTGTCAATCACATAAAGGGGTGTTTGGATTAAGTGTGTTTGACCTCAAAAAGTCAAATTAGGGAATGCAATTTGTTTTAGTAAGTTGAGTTTTCATTTAAAATCAGTAGTTTAAGAGTTTTTAAAGGTTAGTTTGCTAATTTTCAAAAGATATGGCTTATTATCTTTGTACCTGCACCAGGGTACATTTTCTCTTAATTTCACTTGAGAAATTTTTGATCTAAGCCCTCCAAGGCTTAGATCTTGCTTGCATTGTGTTTATACACTCTATTAGAGTGTGTTCAAGTGCAGGTTTATCCTTTTGGTAACCTGCACTCTTGGTTTACACTTGAGCAAAGTGTAGCAGTACTAAGTTAGTTAGTACTGCTGTCACTTTTAGCTTAGTACTTAGTTAAGTAAAAGTAGGATTTAGGCTTTTAAATTCAAGTAGGATTAAGTCTATTTATAGCTTAATATAGAATAAGTCTTAAATAGCATTTTCTAGCTTATTAGCATAGTTTAAATTCAGCTGTTAAAAGACTTTTGCATCAGCAGTACTAAGTTAGTTAGTACTGCTGAACTTTAGGTTTATAATTAGCTTAGCTATTATAGGATTTAGGATCTTAATTTTAGCTTAACTTTAGTAAACATATAGCTTAGCATAAATCATTACTCATTTTATATTTTCAGCTTAATAATCTAGCTTTATTTTACTTTTAAAAGTCACTTAAAAACCTGGAAAGCCAAAAACAGTAGGTCACTTAAGTAGATTCTTAATTTGCTAAATTTAGCTTAATATACTAGTTTTTATAGCTTAATTAGATAGTTAATAAGTAGTTTAACAAGTCCCTTTAAGCTTATAGTCTAGTATAGCTTTTTAAGAATTTTAGCTTAATTGATTTTTGTGCTAAATGCCTTATTTTCTGAGTTTGCTTAGTTCATGATCAATTTCAGTAGCTTAAAAGTAGTTTAAGCATTTATTTCTTTTCATTTATAGATTAAGCATATCATAAGCTCATTAGAACTTCTTTCCTTTTACATTTTGAACTAATTTTGAGTTTTTTATAGCTTATTTTCTAAAACCAAGGGTTAAGTCCCACTTTCTGAGGTCAGCTGATAAATAAGCTCTTATTGAGCTTATTTGTGGCTTTTAGGTATAAGTCTTTTCATTAAAGTTGTTCTCCTCAAGCTGTTCTACAACTTTTCTCTTTTGAGTTTTTCCTAAAAAGCACTTTTTGTTCTCAACTTATTTTAAGGCTTATTTGGATTTAATTTGAAGTCGGGTTAGGTCCTCAGGGACTGGTTTTGTAATTTTTGGTTTTTAATTGTTTCTCAGTTAGTTCTTCATCAGTTAGTATCTTTGCTCCATTAGTCCCTCTAGTATTTGCATAATTAGTCCTTAGTTAAGTCTTTTGTTGAGTTTTAGTTAAATTTATTATTTTTATTAATAATTAGGGTTTAGCTTCTAATTAGTTTAATTAATGTTTAAATAAAAAGTAATAATTAGGGCTTTTAATTTTTATAGATTTCTGCACTTTTTTCCTTTTTATAGTGTAATTTTTATAAAAAATTTAGGATTAATATTTTTATTATTTGTATTATTTTTAATTAGTTTAAATCTTTTAAAAAAAATCATATTTAAAAATCTAAAAAAAAATGTTTTTCTTTTTCCTAAAATTTTCTTTTGTCCTATCTTAGGTTTAGAATTTTAGTTTACATTTTTTTGGGTTTAAAATTAGTTTTCTTGCTTCTTTGTCGCGTTTTAATTGATTCCCGTATTTGTTTAAATTGCTTAAATTGCCTTTAATTGTTAAATTTTTAATTGTTGCTTTTTATTTAGTAGATATAGATTATCAAAAATATCTTTGCTTCATTCAAATCAGAATCCGAACTAAAACGTGGTTTCAATTTCACTAGTCGTTGGGGAAACGACCCGGGTGATCATACTTACCCGGTTAAACTTACGTATTTTATATTATATTATATATATTTTTGAGAGTGAATTTTATCAAGGGTAACTTGATAATTTTCTTAATTACTCTTCTAAAGTATAATATTTTATAGATATTTTACGTATGTTAAAACTGCTATTAGTGCCTCTCCCATTTAGATACTATGCTACAACGGTGTGAAGACACCAACCTAGTTCTAAATTAGGAGAAATGCTACTTCATGGTCAAAGAGGGCATAGTCCTCGGCCACAAAATCTCTAAAAATGGACTTGAAGTTGATAGAGCGAAAGTAGATGTGATTGCAAAACTACCACCTCCGACCACTGTTAAAGGGGTTAGGAGCTTCTTGGGTCATGCCGGTTTCTATAGGCTATTTATACAAGACTTTTCCAAAATAGCTTGGCCTATGACTCACCTCTTGGAAAAGGACACTCCTTTTTGTCTTTTTGGACGAGTGTCTTGCTTCTTTTAAGATCCTTAAAAAGAGGTTAACCGAAGCTCCTATCCTTGTGTCCCCGGACTGGGACTTGCCGTTTGAGCTTATGTGTGACGCTAGTGATTATGCTGTTGGAGCAGTTTTAGGACAAAGGAAAGACAAATATTTTAGGCCTATACACTATGCTAGTAAGACCCTCTCGGATGCTCAAACTAATTACACCGTTACCGAAAAAGAGCTTTTAGCTGTGGTGTATGCATTCGAGAAGTTTCGGTCTTACTTAGTCTTATCCAAGACCATAGTATATACGGATCATTCGGCATTAAAATACCTTTTTAATAAGCAAGATGCCAAGCCGAGGTTGATCCGGTGGGTTCTTCTGCTCCAGGAATTTACTATTGAAATTCGTGATAAAAAGGGAGCAGAAAATCTCGCGGCCGATCATTTAAGTAGATTAGAAAACCCGTATCAAGGAGATCGTGTTGGAATGGAAATAAATGACAATTTTCCTCACGAATCACTTAGTATGATATCTCTTAATCCCGACAATAAACCCCCGTGGTTTGCCGACATAGCAAACTACTTAGTGGGGAATGTGCTTGTTAAAGGGATGTCATCCCAGCAGAAAAAGAAATTCTTTAAGGATATTCGACACTATTTCTGGGATGACCCCTATCTCTTTCGGATTTGTGCTGATCAGATTATTCGACGGTGTGTAGACGGGCAGGAAGCTATGGACATTCTCCAAGCTTGCCATCATGGACCCACCGGGGGACACCATGGCCCGAACTACACCGCGAAAAAAGTTTTTGACTCCGGATTTTTCTGGCCCACCATTTATCGAGATGCCCAGGACCTTGTCACGCATTGTGACTCGTGTCAGCGTCAGGGAAAGATCTCACAACGGGACGAAATGCCCCAAAATCCTATTCAGGTTTGTGAGATTTTTGACCTCTAGGGCATCGATTTCATGGGGCCGTTCCCGTCTTCAAGAGGGAACCGATATATTCTCGTGGCTGTCGACTATGTTTCAAAATGGGTTGAAGCGAAAGCGCTCCCCACCAACGACGCCCGAGTAGTGGTTAAGTTCTTAAAACAATTATTTTCTAGATTTGGAACCCCACGGGCCATCATTAGTGATCGAGGGACGCATTTTTGTAACGACCAATTTTCTAAAGTTCTTCAAAAATATGGTGTTACGCATAGGCTTTCGACCTTGTATCACCCGTAAACAAGTGGCCAGGTGGAGGGTTCCAATAGAGGTTTAAAAAGGATATTAGAAAGGACAGTAGGCGAGCATCGAGCAAGATGAGCCGATAAACTTGATAACGCCTTGTGGGCTTTCCGTATCGCTTACAAAACCCCGATCGGTTCGCTTACAAAACCCCGATCGGTTGTACTCCTTATAAGCTGGTATACAGTAAAGCTTGTCATTTGCCCATCGAGCTTAAGCATAAAGCCTACTGGGCTTTAAAATGGACCAGCTTTAACCTAAAAACCGCGGGCGATCACCGTAAAGTTCAACTTAACGAATTAAATGAACTACGGGATCAGGCTTACGAGAGCTCTTTGATCTATAAAGAGAAGACAAAAAAAATTCACGATGCTAAGATTAAAAACCGTGAGTTTCACGTTGGAGATCGTGTCCTTCTTTTTAATTCTCGATTGAAGTTGTTCTTGGGCAAACTAAAATCCCGCTAGACCGGACTGTTCCCTATGGCCTAGGTTTTTCCCTATGGGACCATTGAGTTATCTCAAGCCGATGGCCCTAACTTTATAGTGAGCGGTCATCGTGTGAAGCATTACTTTGGAGGGGAAATACCAACCAAGGTTGTCTCGGATCTCCAAACTTTCCCCAAGGACAACTAAATGCAGGGATCGAGTCAAGCTATGTGACTCGGTTACCAAAAACAAAGCGCTTTGTGTGAGGCACCCCATGCTTATCCATCTTTCTTCTTTCTTATTTCTAATGTGATGTGAGGAGGCTTGTACTCTTCCGATTCTTGTTGTTTGTGCTTGTGATTGTTTGTAGGATTGACCCAAAATTTTTAAATTTTTTATAAAAATAATAGTTAAAAAAATTGATGAAAAATAAAAATTATGGATGATGAAAAAAAATAATAAGTGTTTTGACACGAATGTAGGCTTTCCGTTGGTGAGAACAAAAGTAAATTTTGACCCGACCGGTTTTATATCTTAGCTTTCTCCTTAACGTAAATATGCATCGACCTTTTTGAGTTTTAGTATGGGGTTTTGAGCCTTAGACTAGGAAACATTGAGGACAATGTTTAGTTTTAGTATGGGGTGGTATATCTTCGATATGATCTTACCTACCTTTTTCCTGTTGTTCTCACGTACCCCGTTTTCCCACAAAAATTTGAAAATTTTATACATAATAAAAAAATAAAAAAAATGATGAAAAATAGAAATAGTTGATAAAATAATAAGTATTTTGACACGAATGTAGGCTTTCCGTTGGTGAGAACAAAAGTAAATTTTGACCCGACCGGTTTTATATCTTAGCTTTTCTCCTTAACGTGTATAGATTAAAATTTGCTAATCTTTTATACAAGGAGCTATAAAAAGCAAGTCTAGCTTGAAAAAGTCAAGACTTTGCAAGTTCCCATAATTGATTTTAAATATGCAAAGATCGATTTATTAGGCTAAGCATTTACGAGTTTCTTTATTAGAACTTTTAAATTGTAATATAAGAACAAGAATTGATAGAGTAGAATATAAGTTTTGATGTAAACGTGAAATTGTTGGGATTTCTTTAGAGGCTCAAAAGTGGTTAATTGTTTTTTCACACTATATATATTTTTACTTATGGCTTTTTCTCCCATTAGCTTGTTTCACCTTTATATATTATTGTTTAATAAATAGAGTAGGGTGCGGTTTTTTGGTTAATTATTACGTTTCATAGGAGTTTTCTTTAGTTCCTTTGTGATTAAGATGAGTATACATCAGGGAATACTTAAAATTTGGCATACTATATGTATCACATGAATAAATATTTTGCTTATCCCTTAAAGAGCCTTAGGGTATATGGGGTAAGTAGAATTTAATAAGTGAAATTATAGCCTTATTCATTCCTTAAAGAGCCTTAGGGTATATGGAATGATATTGTTGCTTAATTTTTGTCTTGTTTGTACCTTAAAGAGCCTTAGGGTATATGGTGCAAATTAGATTGGTCCATTTATGTCTTAAAGAGCCTAAGGGTATATGATATAAATGGGGCCATGCTTAAATAACCTAATAAAAGTCAAATTTTGGTCGCCTCATTTGGATTAATTTTGAGACATTGATCTTGTGATAAGGGCTAGGAACATAATTTATTGCGTCTTAACCGTTACGCTTTATTTTTGGAATTAATAAGTGTCGAAATAAAGTCTTAAAGAGCCTTCGGGTATATGACTTAAATAAAATCTTGAGATACAAAATTAGGAATAAGGGAGGAAAAGTAATATACAATTAGCTTTTATGAGTAGTGTTAGCATCATAACTTGTATTTTACAATGATCTTGTTTTTAAGCTTGGCTTGGAGAAGTGAAAACCGAGGACGATGAATTTATCCATTTGGACACTTTTTGTGCTTTTTGTTCCATGATCCTCAAAGTTATCAATGAATAATGAAAGCAATACATTATGTCACACATGAATAAGTTGTAAGTTGGAAATTATGAAAATTATAAAAATGGAAAAATATTTGAAAAAAATGGGAAAACGAGGTGTTTTAAAACTTGTGATTTCTTAACTCTCCCCACAAAAGACTTTGCTAATTTTTAAAGGATTAGTTTGGGGAGGTTTTGGAGTATTTGGTTTTATGGCATATAACATTGCGTGAGGAAACGGCAATCATTTAGTTTGGGGAATTTTGATATGTGAGAAATTACATATCCGTTTTATACCAAAAATGACCCTAAAAAGATGAAAAATGAACATATTATGCTTGTATATTGTGTATTTTGTCTTTTTTGATGTGTAAGTACGGATATTACAAAAATCATAAGAAAAGAGCAAAAAAAATCAGAAAAAAACAAACACGAGACGGAAAGAGTACACAAGAGCCGGGTGTTTGTTAGCAAGGTTCAAACCAAAAGTTCAACAAGTCACCTTGGATAAAACTCATGTGAATGACTACACCCTTTATTTATCAAAGATCCTTAAAAGTTAAATCATTTTCACCAAAAATCCCAAAAACAATTACACCATTAGTCCTTTGTTACTTAGGGCTAACGGTTGTTAAGTCTAAATTAAACCAAAATCATTAACCCTATTAACGAGCCCAAAATTAAATCCCATGGCCCAAAACCTTTTTAACCCAAGTCAACTCGGTCAAAACAAATTAAGAAAAGAAAAAGGGCGCGAAAAGGTTGTTTTTCACTGTTCACCTTCGTCCCAAATTAACCCTGAGTTAAAATAAACGGGTTAAACCCACTCTTAATCTCACCCTACGTGGCTTAAAAGATTCTATGTGTAAAGCTCCACATCAGCAAGCAAAGACGTCACTCCTTGATTCTTATTGGTTGAGCTGACACAAAGAATGACACCTGTTTACCAAACAAACACACCAATTTAGGAAATTTACACTAAAAATAGTTCAAAAGAAGCACAAGGCTCCAAGAAAGTGGGAATGCCAAGCTGGCAATCCGTGTGCTCTTCTCATCCAAGGGCTACAAATCAAGTTGCAATGATTGGATAGAAATGAAGGGACAAGATTTAAGGGAGCGTCTCAAGGCTAGAACCTTCCTCTCTTGCCTATAAAAGGAGCCACTCACTCATAGTTTACGGATCTTATCTAGTTTTTAGGGTAGCTTTTAGAATAGCTTTATCTTATCAATGTATTTTTAGCTTATTAGTAATTTTATCTTATTGTATTTCCTTTAAATGTAACTTTCTTTTCATAAAGCTTGTATTCAGTCTTTTATAATCAATAAAATTTAGTTTACAAATTATTCAATTGTTAATTCACGTTTTTACTTAAATGCATTATAGTTTAAATAAGCTTTTTAATACTATTCATAAGCTAAACTGTTCATAAGCTCTTATAAACTTGAATACTCCTTGGAATTGGATGGCTGCTTTGAGTATTCAAGTTGGTAATAGTTCCTGATGGTCAGGAGTTAGGACTAGTTAGGGGAAAGTAATCTAGCTTAAAGCTATAAGCTTAAAGCTGCTCATACAAGCTCTAATTTGAGCATTTACCTCTGTTTAGCTGAGGTAGAAGTACTCATCTCATTTCCTTTTCTATTAAGCTGATGTCATTAGATTTTCTAGTTAATATGTTTACCTTATGCTCTATTATCTGCTTAATTTGCTTAATATTAGCTTAATGTTGTTTAGTGTAGCTTATATCTGCTTATTATAGCTGATTGTTTCTTAATTAGTTCATTTGATAGTTAAAATTTCAGTTTATAAGTATTAGTTATAAAACAGTGTCAAAATACCAAAAATAGTAGCATAGTCTTTTGTCTTGTTGTTCTAGCTTATTTGATTGTTAAAATCTGTTCAATAGGGCTAATACAAGCTAATCAACATCTGTTATTTGAAGTTTGAGCTTTAATTCTGAATTTCATAGTCTTTTGTCTTGTTGTTTCTGGCTTATTGATTAAGTTTAACAAAAAGTTTCTTTTATAAAATTTGCTTATTATAAGCTGTTCTTTAAGTTTGTTCAAAAAGTTTTTGAAAAATAACAAAAAGGAAACAAGGGAAGTCATGGGTGAGCAAGGCTCGAACCCATGACCTCACCTCATTTAACCCTCTTAAACACACACTACACTACCACTGCACCCTTGGGACTTTTACGTCCTAAGGTGCATTTAAATTGTATTTACTCTCTTTTTAGCTCTTTTGTTAAATAAGCACTTCGAGTGCTTTTCTTAGCTTTTCTGGCTTATTTAGTTAAGCTACTTTTGAGCTTTTAATTTTCTTACAAACCTTTCATCATCAGCAACTTTTAGAAATTTTCTAGGATTTTTATTTCAAACTTTTGTATTTTTCGTGCATTAATTTTGTTTAAAAACTTTAAAAAATCATAAAAAATAGAAAAATAATAAAATAAATAAAATTCTTTTTTATAAAATTTTCTTTTATCATATTTGAGGTTTAGGAATTAAATTTGCTTTCGTAGGTCTTAAATTTGATATACTTGCTTTATAGTCGCGTTTTCTTAATTCCCGTTAACATTTTTTTTATTTGTGCCTTTATTTGCCCACTAGTAGGATTTTAGAAATCAAAGAACTTATAATCATTCATATCATTGTCCAAATAAAAACGGAGTCTCAATTCATAATTCTTGGGGTGTAAACGACCCGGTAAACACTTACCGGTTAAACGTATGATAATTTTGTGTAGAATTTGCTTTTAATCTTTGTCCTCAAGGATTTCTAGTGAATTTCTTTATACTTACATATTATATACGTACACCAAATTCCATAATGTCGACTTTGATCCTTTTGTTTTCCTTTTGTTTCATTCTTGTTTCATTGTTTTTTATCATTGTTTTGTATCATTGTTTTGTATCATCAAATCAATATAATTCCCAACAAAACTTTGACGTTCACAACCCATTCAAGTTCACAAACTTTGGAATCACTGAATTGGATGAATTGGGTCCAATCATACAAAAGAAAAAGAACTCCGTTGTCAAAGACTTGATGACATCCTTAAGCAAGAGATATGAAAGATTAAAGAAAATTCCTGAGGAATTTGGAATTCAATCTGCTCTTCCTGCTCCAGTCCCTGAACAAGCCTCATCCCAAACCTTAGGAAGAAAAATAAAGCATATGGAACTGGAACCTGAAGTCAAGGTGCCTGGGCTGGAATGTAATAGGAGCCTCCATGACTGCGTTCCTTTTGTCAACAATATGGTTATCGAAGAACCTGAATATGGGATCTTCTTTAAAGATATATTTGGTGATCATGCATTCCAAAGATGGGAAGATATCCACAAGGTTGGAAGTCTCTTGTATCATACCTGGTGATGGCCTCAATGGTCAAGACTGAAGAGAATGCAAGATTCTCCCTGAAGCTAAGAAAGCTGATTGCTGATCACCCAGACCAAGAAAAGCTAAAATCTAAGAAAGTGAAGCTAGAAGCATTAGGATACCATGTAGAATGAAGCACTCCTATGATTATCTTTGTATTATCTTTTGTAATAGATGATAGGATCCTGTAATCGAATCAATGAAGTACCTTTTGTTATAAGTATCCCTTAATTGCTTTCTAGACTCAGTGTAAGAAGAAGTTGTACTTACTTACTCATACTAATAAACACTTAGGCTATATTTATATCCAAATAGGGGGAGGTTGTTAAGCCAATTTCATTACTCACTGATCTTTCACTTAGGATTTGAATACAAAATAACGTAAGTGTAAATATCCTTTAACAATTCAAGGTTACTGAGTGAACAGTCACTCAGTGAGTTGCCTTCAAGATGTTCAGCCTGAGCCTATAAGAAAGACTCTAGTATTCAGTGAGGTGGTTCTCAGTGAATAAAGCCTGAGCCAAAGAAGAAGGTGATGGGTTCAGTGAGTCGTGGCAATAGCTCTGTGGTCCATGACATCTACCAAACACTTAGATGTCCCGGAAGACAAGAGATGAAGTAAATAGGCGGGATAGTTTGAAAGCAGATAAGTCCAAGCTCTTATCTCCAGAAGTCAACTTATCCTGAAGAGGGTATAAAACAAATTCAGTGTTAGGAACGGAACTTGGAAAGAGCATTTGTCCCATACTTAGAATAGATATTGTAATAAGGACAAAGCAGTACAAATGTACTAACCTATTAGATCTAAGATAAGTGCTCAACACCCATATAGGTGTGACCTTACCTAGGTAGTTAAGAAAGAGAATCTTGTAATGGGTAGATAAAAAAGTTTGCTGATTCAAAGTCATGACTATCACAACACACATCTACTCCTCCAAATTTACTAAGTCCTGAGCAAGCTCAGTGGTTAGCATAGTAGTTAACTTTGCCATAACACTGTAGGTTTCATGCAAAGTTATTTGTGAAAAAAGATCTCACAAACACTTATTGTCATTCAATCACATTGTAGTTCCGAATACATAGGGGTATTCTATAATCTTAATAAAAGAGTTAAACGTTGAAAAATTATTTTTGTGTCTTTTACTTACTAGCTATATTTACGTATAAAAATCTTTTCAAACAACAAACTGTTTTCTTAACATGCTAGCCATGAGTTAGTTAATGATAACTTTGTAGTTATTGTTCACTAACAAAGTGGGAACAACACAAACTTCATTTTAGCATCACTCAAACGAGGATCATTAAAGTCATCATCATCGTACGGGTATTCACTATGACTTTCCTTCCATTGTTCATACAAGCTTTTATTTCTCTCTCACCGTATTTAGTTGTATCTCAACGTAATGTAATTTAAAATCTATTAAAAAGCTCAATAATAATAATAATAAAACAAAATAATAATAATAACAATAATAATAAATAATAGTAATAAATAATTAATATAATAATATAATAACAATAGTACAACTAATTATAATATAATAACAAAAAATACTTAAAAATTATAACAATTAAAAATATATGTATAAAAAATATTATATTTATATTATTTAATAAAAAAGTTAATAAAATTAAATTAACTAAAAATCAAAAAAAAATATTTAATATTTAATATTTAATTATAATTATAATTAAAAACATTAAAAATCTATTTTAAAATAATAATTATAAAAAATATAATATATAATATAAAACTAATAAATAAATAAGTAATATTAAAATATATAAATAAAAATATATTTATTATAATTATTATTTTTATTTTAGTATTATATTATATAATAATAATGATTGATAATATCGATAAGAGATAAAGTTATATTTACTAGTTAAATTTGAATTCCAACGCTTAATTCAACATTTCCATCAGCGTTTTACTATGTAAGTTTGAGGTTTGATCATTAGGCGTAATTGGTTGTGCTTTAAATATTACATTACCTTACGAAACTAAAAGATTCAATGTAATGTATATGAATTACAAATTTCGTATCCGACCAACCAAACAGGATTCGAATGTTAATTCATATTTCGTCGAATTCCAGCGAATCAACACCCTTAAGGTAATCCAATCAAACTTTCCTCATCGACAATATGACATTCAATTGGACAATTTTCTAACTAAGAAAAAAAGTAATTGATCTCATTGCTAATTTCCTTTAAAAGAGAACCCGACTGTGCTATTCTCTATATTCATCTTGTTTGAATTACCCTTTGGCCCGTTGGGGTTTAAAAACTGCCTAGGAAGTGGATTAGGGTTATTTTATTTTAGTCGGTTCATATTTTTGTTCATTTTAATACAATTGTTAAATTTGTTTTTATTGGTTGCACTGTGCTATGAAGTATTCTTGTTTGTTTACTTTACATTCCATAAGGGTTTCCTAAATGAGGTAGGGGTTTCCAAGATGATTTTTGTTCTGGTTTCTGAAGTCAAGTTTTTAATGTGGTGTGCATAAAATATATTGCTTCTTCAGGGCTAGATTTTTGTGTGTATTTTTTGATCAAAAAGTAAGGTTATATTATATACCAAAAGAGAGTACATCTTCGGTTACAAATTTACATGAACATTCTCAGACTCTACTTTCTAAAATTATCTCGTCACTACATCGCAAAGCCCAATTAGCTATACTATGAGCAACCTTGTCCCCCTCTGTATAACATGGAAAGAGGGTTTCTGGATTCGGGGGAGGGGGGAAAGAGGTGGATGGAAAAAGGATACCAACAAAGTTATGAAATATGCTTGTTCGTCCTTAATATAAGATGAGTCATTGTTTTGTATTTGGATAAGATGAACATATGAAATTTTAATTCTTCTAACAAAGATTCGTAATATCAAAAATTAAACCCTATAAGGAAAACTTGTGCTATTAGGAGACGATGGTAACCCATTAAAACCTTGAAGGAATACGGTTGAGCTCCCTAAAACGGTTGTGGATTCGCAAGTGCAACAGGTGGAGAGTAACACAACTACAACACCTAGTGGGCTGTATTTGGGGAGAATATTGTGATGAAGTAAGTTGGGGATGTGGATCCAAATGTGGCAAAGGAAGCCATAATTCCTCCTCCTAAGTATTTTGCTAGCTTAGTTAATGAATCAAGTAGTCAAAAGGTAACTTTAGGGTGTCATATATGGGTAAACCGACTAACGAGAGGGTTGAAGTTCAAATTACTTTGTCATCGTTTTTAGAATTTCATTAAAGGTTTGAATTCAGTTTGTATGGGTATTTTGTGGGCAAGAGAGTGGCGTTCCCGGTTGTCGAGAACTACGTGAGGAATGCATGAAAGAAGTATGGTGTTGTTCGAGCCATGATAAATACAAAGGGCATGTTCTTTTTCACGTTTGCATCGATTGATGAAATGAAAGGAGTGTTGGAGAATGGACCATGGTTCATTCGATCCGCTCCTATAATATTAAAGAAGTGGACTCTGAATGCTAATATATTAAAGGTAGATATGTACTCGATCCCTGTTTAGGTTAAACTTCATGATAATTCCGTTATGGCTTTTATTGAGGATTGATTGAGTGCAATGGCTACTATACTTACTAATTTGATTATGCTTGATTCTTATACTAGTTATATGTGATGCTAACATGGGGATGGTTTGAAAACTATTTCTGTGTGCTGATTGATATTAGAGTTGATCAGGAGCTTAAGGATAATATGATTATTGTTATTCCTAATTTGGAGGGTAATGGATATGTGCTTCATACGGTTTGGGTGGAATACGAATGGAAACCACCTAGGTGTAAAGTGTGTAAGGTATTTGGTCATGATGACATGACATGTCCAAAACGAGTGTTTGATTAAGAAGCAAAGTGTCAAGAATGATGACAGGTTTCCACATGCTCATGAAAGAGATTTTCATAGCTTTTATATAGGTCTTAAAGTTTCAGTTTAAGTCTACCAAACAAGTGTATCAACCAGTACCTAAAAAGAATGGTGCAAGTACAAATGGAAGAAAGAAGAGCTCTTAAATGAGTAGACGTGACGCAAGCACTTCAAACCCTTTTGATGCACTTAATATGATTGATATTGATGATGTGTTAGGAGAAAATGGAGGAAATATCAATAAGGATGATATGGTGGATAATTCAACTCCAAACGCAGATATTGAGTCACTTGGGGCAGAATGGGAAGAAACTAGTTCGAAGGTAGGGAAAAACAAGGAAGGTGTAACAACCATGACTTGAGCAGGTTAGTCAAACCGTTAGTGTTGACTTATGTGCCTGTTGCAATGTTTGGTTTATATGATTTTATATGATTTCATGTGGTTTTGTGGTTTATGGGAATTATGGAACATTCTATTGAGTGGTGATATCTCAATGAGATTAGATTGATGGTTGAAATTGGTTGAGTTCTATTGCATTCATTGTTATTGACAAGGAAATGATTATTGGATTGGTTGAGCCATTTCGTGTTTAAGTGTGTAAGTATAAGTACGTATAGGTATTTTCGTGTCTAGTAATTTAAGATAAATTTTGATTTTAGAGTTCTAGTGAGAAAATGTTAAAATTTCTATTTTTGGAAAGTTAGACGTGGAAATGAAAAGTTATTTTTAGAAAGGTAGGAAACTGCCTTTATGCAAAAAGGTTTAGCCAAATAAGTAAATTTTTTTACAAAAAAACTTAAGGTTATATTGTAAATATCTAATTAATAAAAAAATAAATTTTTTTTTATTAGATGAATAGTGTTCCGAAAAATTAGAGAAAAAAAAAGGGAAAAAGAAGAAAAAATAATAATTAGAATCCTAATACCTAATCTAAACCTAGTTATACTTTAAACTAAAATTCTACACTAGGTGCCTTATAATACTAAACTTATATTCCCATTCACCAATAAAATTTCGACCGCCATAAGGAGTAAAGAAAAGAGGAAGGGTACGAAAATTTCTAGGGCCTCGATTAAAGGTATCCGATTCTGTCTTTTAGTTCTTGTTCGTTTAATTTTTCTTAGAACTTGATTATGATTTTAAATTCAGAAAGTTTATGTATTACTGATGTTGTAGTTTAATCATTACATTAATTAGATTAGCGTTATGAACATGCGGTTTGGGTTGGATCACTCGAATTAGATGCGTATTTCACTGCAGAAAGTTAGCGTTTAGGGATACGAGCATAACTCGGTCATAAAAGATCAAATAAATATTTTACAATATAACTGGACCGCTAACTTCAGAAGTCTATTTCTAGAATAATCTGCCTCATAGTTTTATGGTCGGGAAGTGGGCCAAATGAGTCATTACAAAATCAGTGTGTAAAAACAGTGAATGAATTTATTTTAGGTTTTTATTTTTCTAAAAAATACTTTAGACACTGAGTTAGTAGGCTCGAAGTCACGTGGAGAGGAAGTTAAGTTAGTTCATATATTTTGTTGTGACTCTGAATTTTGTCTAAGGTCATAGTGGGTCTAACGTTGGGTAAATTAAGGCCATACTTTTTAGTAAGGTCAGATTCTGAACGAATTTTAAACACTTTGGATTAATGAATTTCTAAGGGGTATTTATAAAAGGGTAGTGACTTTGAGAGAACTATGAGAGGTTCATAGGATATATATGTAGCATGGTGAATTTTGGTTTGAATTATAGGAGTGTTTAAGTAGTGCGTTTAGGCACGCAAGTGAGAGTAAAATTCTGCCTAAAACCAGAAAGTTTTGAAAAGTAAGCATTTAAGTATAACTGAAAATATGTAAGAATGGGTAAAGGTTTTAAATGATTATAGGACTATGATAGATAGCCTAGGTATCCATCATAGTTGAAGTTACATCATATTGGGTTGAATACCTAATTGATGGTAGCTAATAATGTGTTTAAATTGGTTAGATTGTTCGTGAGATTTTGTGAAGTTTTGATTGGATCTTTTTGGAAGCTAAGCTTCAGGTGAGTTTCATAGTCCCATCTTTACATTATTTTTAAATTGGGATGGAAATGATGCTTGTGTTTAAATATTTTAAATTACTGTGATTGTATGTTTTAAATGTGCTTGGACATTATGTGATTTGTTGTGTCTATTATTGTAAATTGTGTTGGATCGGAGGGGTAGGGGAACGCTACCATTGGATTGGACGGTATCTGTCCTACCTATTTGGGTGGTCCAGGCCTAAGTATAAGTTCCAGCTGGTAGACTTTTAGGTGCGTAAGTGACATATGGATCGGGGGTAATGTTCCTACCCAGTTGTTGTGATGTGGTACGCTCCATGGCTGTGTGAACAATTGGAGTTGTTACTATTGGATCGTGGGACACGTTCCGTTCCCAATTGTGTGTTTAACTGCATATTTGTCCAATTGTGTTTTAATGATCACATTATTAGGCTTAAAACTTTATTGTGTGTCCTTAACCCTATGTACTCTCACACAACCATTGTTATTGTCGTTTTAAAGCATCATTTTCAAGTGAGATAATGGTGCTAAGATTAGAGCGAAGTGGCTCTAGAAGAGGACCGTTAGGATGTTGGAGTTATTTCAGGCTTTATGTTTGAATTGTTTTTGTTTATGTTTTTGCATGTATTTATTGATGAGACTTTTTTCTCATTAATAAAGACACCATTAGGTTTTGGGGTATGTTATGACACTTGATGTCTTTGCTGTACTTTAGTTTTCATTTTAGTTTCTGTATATAGACACCTTGTGTTGGTGATGATAATCCATTTTGTTTAAGCCTCGCGTTTCCGCCTTGGCGGGGTGTGACAGATTGGTATCAGAGCCTATGGTTATAGAGAACTAGGTGGTTGAGCCTAGACTATAGCTTAAGGGTCCCTCATATAGTTGCATTTTAAGGCATAAGTGTTTGTGTACGTATACATCGTATGTTCCCGCTACCTAAAAGCTTTGAAATTCTTTCTATTTTAAATTAATACTATATAATATAATATATATACTTTTTTATTATGGGGATCTAATAGTATATACCCCTTTGTTATTGTTTTAATCGTGCCTTCCCCTATCCTTTAAGGGATTTTGTGGGAGATTGTTTACCTCATTGGACCCGCGGAGTTGGGTGACTTTTGGGAGAGAAAAGTCAAACCCAAGCGAGGCCCATTATAAGTTATTTCGTTTTCTACCTCGACGCGTTGCTATAATTGAGGATTGTTTTTGGGTCACGATGTGGCTTCTATTTCGTTTGGTCGATTGGGATTTTATGGTTCGTTAGATGGATTATCATGTTTGAGTTATATATGGATTATTATTAAGTGATATGTGGTAGATGTGTGTTATCATTGAGATGTGCGGTTCTTAGAAGTAAGTAAACGTTACAAAAGGTGATTATAAATATATGGTCCGCGAACATAAGTATAACGGGCAACACACACGTGGCCTTGCAACTTTGAATGCTATTGATCATTGTTGGCTTGTATGTTTTATGTAAGGATGTAAGTTGGTTAGCTATGTTGGAATAGTAGTGTAAGATGTGATGTCTGAGACCTGTTGAGGATGGTTGTATGGTTAGAGAATTCTTCTCTTAACCCTTTGAGCGATTATAAAGGATCGAGTTGAGTAGATGGTGAGGTTTCCTTTCATCTATCGGTTTGCGGATACATCGGATACCTGTTGGTATTGTCGTCGCGATTCTTAAGTTGGTTCGTTAGCTCGTGGTTCGTTTTGGATATCCAACGTTCGTGTTGGTATTCTAGGGTGTTATCATAGAAGTGGTGTTCTATGTTCTCCGTTCGGCGTTTTGATTGTTTTTCTTTGTAACGATATTTTTTGGTTTTGGTTCTAAACGTTGGTATTATGGAATGTATGTCTTATGGTTTTCGTTTGGTTTAAAAGAGTTCCGGTCGTGTTCGTTTTCAAGTAAATTAACATTTTGGTATTGGAATCCTTAAGGTATTTTGGGAGTCTATTTTGCTATCATGATGTCTTTTGTTGCGAGTCATAAATTTATTTTCAAAGTAATTTTGTTGTAAGTCAAATATTCAAATCGTTTAGGTTTAAAAAAAAAAACTTCTTTTAAAAATAAATTATTAAATAAAATTGCAACACATTTGTTTTAAACCATCTTTTTGATTTTTCCTTTTATAAAATCTAATTAAAAATAAGTTCATGAAAATTTTATTCAAACTTATTCTTACACTAAAAAAAAATTTTTGCATTATTAACCAAGGTTGTTTATTGTTTTAAAAAATGATTGATTTAGGTTATGAGAGGAATGTTTCCTTGGTTTAAAATTCCAGTTTTGGTATAAAGGTTCTTAATCTTATATATTAATGGGTCGTGGTAGTGGTATTATTCATTGGGTGTTTTCTAGCATCGTTTAATCGTTTGTTTTTTAGGTCTCGAGGTTGTTCGTTATGTCGATGTTTATATTCGGATTGTTTCTTCTTTTGGGGTTGTGTGATTTGAGTCATACCAACTGGTGCAATATGGAAGTTTTGGTGTTTCTTCATGGCATGGTGCTAGAGTTGGTGTTCGGACGTATCTTCTGGATGGTGCGATTGATGGTGGCGAAGCGAATGGGATTATTCGCGATCCCAAGTTGGAATTAGAGAGTTCTCGTTTTACTTTTGAAACCCCTTAGTTATGAGAATGTTGATGTAGTCGTAGAATGGAATTTCGCATGAAATTAGTACAAGGAGCAATGCCGATCTAGCGATAGGCTCGTATCGTTTGACGTTTTGGAAAGCAAAAAGAAAAGAGTTGTTGGGTATGGATTATAGAAGGCATCAAGGGTAAAGGTTTCATTCGACTAGTAATCTGGTGCGAAGCGTTATATTGTTGATGATAAGAAAGTATGGGCTGGTTTGGATGTATATAGAGTAGTTGAGAGGAGTGAAATGGAAATTTTTGTTTGGGTTGTCACCAAAGGAGGGTGCACGAGGATGACGTAGCTAAGACTGTTTTTAGGACGCGCAATGGACACGTTGAAGTTTACGGCTATGCCTTTTGGATTAACCAATGCACCATCGGTTTTTCATAGAGATTAATGAACGGGAGTGCATATGGCCGTAGATAGACACAGCTTGTTAATGTATATAACCAAAGACATGTAAAACTACCCGAAGGTACAGAGGGTACGAGTCAACCACTTGAAGATGATGTTAAGCTGCCTTAACAGAAAGAGAAGTTGTACGTAAAGATCTCCAATAAGGTTGAAGCGGAGCAAAGAGGAAGCTATCAAGATGTGGAAGGAATCAAATGGGTAATGAGCCGACCTTAGCATTACCAGAAGGAGCGGACGATTTCATAGTATATTATGACGCGCGAAGCAAGGAATTGGAAGCATGCTCAGACAAAGAGAGGAGGTGATTGCTTATACGTCGCGACAACTAAAGAATCTTATGAAGGATTGCACGATTAATGTTTTGAAATCCGCGTGGTGGTTTTTCCCTACAATGCTAGAGGCGTTAAGTGAACGAGACATAAAGAGTGATCTATACGGATCATGAATGTCTCCAACACACTTTCAATCGGAGGGATTGAATATGAGGCAGAGTCGATGGATGAGTTATTTACTTGAGTAGGTTTCGAGGCCAAAGTACAATCTGGGAAAGCAAATGTAGATGTTGTTCCGTATAGAGTAGACAAGAAGGAGTGAAGCCAAGAATGTGTCGAGATAGATTATATCGATGATCGTCTAAGTTTGAGAAAAGGGTGGGGGTGGTCAAGATAAGATTGTCCCAAAGCAAAGAACGCATCACGTAAGATTTGCGATAGCTTGGACCATCGAGTGTGAAAAAGAGATGGAGGGTGGATAATATTGGTTAGCAAGGTCAGACCTCATTTGGAGAGATGTAACGACTTGGCTATTAAAGAGGCGTATACGACAACGTATTCTATCCATCCTGGAGCGGATACGATGTTGTGTGGTTTTAAGGTTAACTAATTGATGGTTGAGTATCAAGGGTCTTCAGGATTGTTGCTTACAACCAGAGTTTACCGGTAGGGTAGCAAGTGGGAATGATAACTAGGATATGTTGTCAAGTTACCAAGTGTGAGTTGTGATACAATTGTGAACTTGGTATAGTCATATGGAATGACTAGTACTCATTCCTAGCTATGCTAGACAATTATGGTAGATTTTAGAGGTAATTGGAATATACTCACTTTAGTAAGATGAGTTTTTCCTAAAGGTGGGATTCGTCATTCGAGTATGGCTTGTGCTTCATTTGAAGCATGGTAATGGAACGGAATGTAGATTACCGGTTTTATGGGCTATAACTGAGAGGTTGAGTTAAATGGATCGAATTTGGTACAAGAAACAACCAACAAGATTAGGTGGTAATACAAGAAAGGCTTGAGGCAACCAAATTGTCGAAAGTGTTAGCTTGGTAGTAGTGGGAAACTTTTGCATTAATATTGATAGGTTATGGAGGTTGTAGAAGGGTCTCACCTTGGAGAGGTTGTTACTACGAAAGATAAGTTAGAACCGGTTATCGTAGGGACCATTTGAGATCTTGGATGGATTGGGCTATAGTTGGTTGAAAAATTATGTCTTGTTGATCGTTGCAGTATCGGAATTTTGGTCGGAGGTAACGTTCCTACCTATTTGGGGTCCAGGCCTAAGTATAAGTTCCAGCTGGTAGACTTTTAGGTGCGTAAGTGACATATGGATCGGGGGTAACGTTCCTACCCAGTTGTTTGTGATGTGGTTACGCTCCATGGCTGTGTGAACAATTGGAGTTGTTACTAATGGATCGTGGGACACGTTCCGTTCCCAATTGTGTGTTTAACTGCATATTTGTCCAATTGTGTTTTAATGATCACCGTAATTATGTCTAAAACTTTATTGTGTGTCTTAAACCTATGACTCTCACCAACCATTGTGTTGACGTTTTAAGCATCATTTTCAAGTGAGCTTAATGGTGCTAAGATAGAGCGAAGTGGCTAGAAGATAGAGAGACCGTTAGGATGCTTGGAGTTATTTATGCTTTATGTTTGATTGTTTTGTTTTATGTTTTTGCATGTCATTTATTGATGAGACAAATTTTCTCATTAATAAGGACACATTAGGTTTGGGGTATTGTTATGCACTTTATGTCTTTGCTGTATGCCCTTGCATTTAGTTTTCATTTAGTATTCTTTATATAGACACCATGTGTTGTGATGATATCCATTCTTGTTTACGCCTCGCGTTTCCGCCTTGGCGGGGTGTGACAGAAGGGGACTTGGCTGATAAGGAAAGCGAGAGTTATGTGGAAGAGGATGACCAAAAAACAGCGAGTTTCTTGGCATCAAAAAGTTCTAAGGGTACAAGCTCTTCAAAGAGCGGAGGTGGAATGGGGAGGAAAAGTTTATATGAGCATTGGAAAGATGATTACGATGATAACCCATATGATGAGGAGGAGGAACATGAAGATTTATCGAAACATCAACTAGCAATTTGTAATGCTTTTGATTTAAGTCTTCGTGGTCAAATTAGATGTTAGTTATATTTGGTTAAGTTTTGAGTCAAATGTATTCTAGTGGTTAGTTGTGTTTTCCTTTTTAACAAAAGTAGTTGTGTCTTTGTTATGTAAGCTCTACCGCCTATGTAATGGGCTTAGATGTTGGATTCCCTTATATCTTAGGTACTTAATTATTTTTTTTGAGTAATATATTCAATGGGCGTAAAAACCTTTTACCCAAAAAAACTCATCACTAAACAAGTTCTATGGAGACCACTAAACCTATTTTTAACAAAAATTTATTAAAAACTAAACCAAACTTTTATCTTAATTAAAAATCATTACATTAATAGTTAAAAATAAAAAACTTTACAAAAAATTTATAACATAAACTAATAATATAAACTATACTTCACCTTGATCGAGTGCTTCATTTGCAACACCTTTTCGATGGGTATTCCACTCAAGTGATCAGTGAGGCTCATATAGAATGATTTATTTTGTTGTTGTTATTCGAACTTCTTTTGTCCCAGTCCATTTCGTGCTTCTTGATTTCCAAAAAAGTTTTTCCTCATAAACGACGATGTTTGACTTGTAGATTCGTTGACTAACAACCTACCCAACTCTTCGTCACTGTTCACTACTACCGTTACTTTCAAAATAGATGATGCCGACTATTTCGTCTTCAAACTGTCCCTGTCTATTGGTTGAATCGATCATATAACTATCCCACACCCTTGCCATGCACTCATTATTAGTGCAGGATACCCCTAGTATAACCCTTTGAGCCTATCCTTTTTAACGGTTCTCCTAATTTTCTGGTGGATTCCATATTATTAATGAAGAGCATTGTCACCCTTAAACCAATCATTACACCAAATCGCCTTAGCCTACCCTGTATGTACTCATTTTTAGTACATTATTGTGATAACCCAAGTTAATTATTTGAGTACACGGTTGCTAAGTCCTTATCCTTGTAAATACAGTTTTGTGACGATTGGGATTCATGGTAGTATTTATTTCGCGGAAGAATGGGGAAGAAAAGTTAAGTCAATACCCCCATATGTTTGTCAAATGATCACCATGTTATTTTGATCCACCTCAATACGGGTCATTAGTTAGATTGTAAATATCAAGCATGTAAAAGCTCAAGTGTGGGGGTACGTGTTGTAAACCCTATGTTATGATGTATTATTGTTATTCAAAAAAAAGAAAAAGAAAGAGATTGATGTAAAGTTGTGTAGAGTTGGTATATCTTCGTCTGAGTCTTGGCTTAGCAACCATACCAAAGTGTATTCGTGTAAATAATTAGCTAACCCTTCCACTCCAAATTCACCCAAAGCCACCCAAATGTATCCCATTCGTTTCCGTTTTCATTATATGTTATCTTTACATGTACCCCCACAACCCATTAAAAGACCTCTTAGATAGTAATGAATAATATTTGCACCTCGCGGTGGAGGTTTGATCCTTTACCAAGCTTATGGTAATTTATATGCTATGACAGGTAATGAGTGTTGATTTTCCGTTTCCCCCATAAGTTATAATTTATTATACAGCCGAGTGAAAGAGAGAATCCCAAACACTTATGTGAGGTGCTAGTGTATACTTTCCGTGCTTTTAATTACGAGGTCTAGAAGGTTGTGTTGTAAAATACTTTTAAAGAGTAGGCAAAATGACCCCTCATATTGTTATTGTCTGGGTAGAAAAGCCCATTTGCTTGAGGACAAGCAAATCCCAAGTGTAGGGGTATTTGATGAGGTGTCATTTTATACACTTTTCCAGGGTCGTTTAACCCCCTAAATCTTATGTTTATGCCCAAAATACGTACTTAATCATTTCTTTTCAGGTATTTTGCATTTGGAAGGCATTTGGAGGAAATACACGTGACTTGGGCTCATTTGGAGAAGAAACGGACAAGACTACGGACCTACACCTCAAGAATTTCTCTACAGTGGCTGGAGACGGCGTCACAAATACAACGTGACGCCATCACAACGATGATCAGGACGGTGTCATGAGATTCCAAGACGGCGTCAGAGCACATGACCTAGCCCATTATCTAGAATATTCTCTTTCATGACGGCGTCACGATTAAAACGCGACGCCGTCACAGCGATTTTCCTATATATACAAACCCAAATTTAGGGTTTTGAGTGTGTAACTTTAGAATAAAAAGAGGGTACGAATCCTAGTTCGTTTAGCAGCTGTTAGGGACGAATTTAGGGCCTAAAAACCTTATTGTACTTCCTCCAACTCATGTTTTAATCAAGTAAGGTTTATTTAATCATTCAATATGTCTATGTGTTGTTTGATTCATTTATGTTCTTGCTTTATTAACATGCTAGGCTAAGCCTCCTATTGTGTTTATTTATGATTGTATAAACCTAGAATGTAGATCTTTGTGGTATTGCTTCTTAGGATAGATGTGCATGTTAGGCCTTAGAAAACCAGCTTTTGTTTGTATCACTGTTGATATGTCTAGGGAAACATGATTGTGTAGAAAGGATACCATCAGGTAATAGTCTTCATACTACCTTGCTTGTGCGTTGTCTAACGGAATGCTAAGTAGATGGCGAGTTCGTGTAATTCGTTCATGACTTAGGAAATAGTTATACGGATCATCACAAGTGTGACAAGGCAATAACACTAGGAGAAGTAATCTAGGGAGTAATACATGATTAAAAAAACAAAATCTTTTATCTTATTGTTATCACCATTAGTTTAGATTTATATTTAGTTTAATAACTAAAATTAAAACCAACCTCTCTAATATATGATTTACTTGCTTTCCATAAAATACAAAAATACAAAAAGAATCTTCCCTCAACCTTTAGAATTCTGTTAGACCGTGATCAAGCCTTCCCAAACTATTCCTCGAGTGAACGATAACAACCCCCGAGTCTTGCCTATACTACTACTACAACGATTAATAAGCATAAGTAAATATGCTTTCCAAGATGTTCAAGCCAATATGGACAACATCAGATCAATCATTGATACGAAATATCAACAATGTAAGTTGGATTGGTATAAACCAATTACAGATGACATAAGGAAACTTTTTGAAAAACTCTTAATTCCAGTTGCTCACAAAGCTTTCAAAAATGTTAGGATTTTTGAAAATGCTTTGAAAGAAGAAACGTATGAAGATTCGAAATACGTTAAATTTCTTGAAAAGGAGGTTGACGAATGTGAAACACAAAAGGCTGAATTTTCAAATGAATATGATCTACTCCTAAAAGAATGTCTCTCGAATGACATAATGTGTGATATTCTTTTTTATTTTGATAATATTGATGAACAAACAGAATTGCAATGTTTGTATTTAGAGAAATGTCAAGAATGTGAAAATCTTGAACTTGAGCTTTCCAAGAGTAAAACACAACAAACAGACAAACGTTTTGCAAATCTAGAACAATACTGTATTGAACTTGAACTTGCTTTGCAACATGAAAAGGAAACAAATGTTTGTAAAAACTCTTGGGGAAAGCAACCTTTGATATTAGGGAATAAAGAAAAAGCTTTAAAAGAAAAAAATGATTCCCTGATTGTTGAACTCAACCAAAAAACGCTTGAAATCAATGATTTGAAAGCTCAGTTACAAGACAAGATGATTCCAAACGTTGAACTGCGTGAAAGTTGGAACAAGATGAAAGGTAAGGGTGTGTTTGTTTTTTGAAAAAAATATGAATGCCTCTTACCAGACCGCTTATGCACAACAATTTGAAAATCAACCAATTGTGAGACACATCGACTGTGTTTAAATATGGAATGATCTCATTTTTCAAAATCAAAGTTTGACTCCCAAATTGTTAGAAAATTGCATTAACAAAACCAGTCACTCCCTTTTCTTGGCCTCAAGTAAGTACAATCCGTCTCTGTTTACAAAACCTTACATGTGAAGGCACAAGGCCCCCATCTATGATTAGTTAAAACATTTTCTGTTAGGGTCTTTAATTCACCAAAAGAATCTGTAGGATCCAATGACATGGTTCATAACTACTACCTAGAGGAAGATAAGAAAAAGGAACAACTTCAGAAAGACAAGCTTTGATTTCTAAACCTAGTGTGCAAAAGACTGCTATATTACAAAACACTACTAATGGTAGCAAACTAAAACCTAGGAACTCTTATCAACAACCTAGGAATTGGCCACCTTCCATGAGTAGTCGTGTAACAAACAAAGCTATTCACATAGCAGAAAAACCTAGGAATCAAAATCCTTTCTTGAAGTCAAAAGACTTGGCATGTCCTACATGCAAAAAGAGCATTTACACAGCAAATCACGATGCGTGCATTTTGAAATACCTCTTTGAGGTGAATTCTTGTGCCTCTGCAAAGGAAAAGGATGCACAATCCCATAAGACAACAAAAAGATACATACCCGTAGAAAAGAAAAGTGATGTTAAGCAACCTGATAGACAGATCCCCACATGACAAAGGTTTTCTCCAAATAAGACATCCGCTGTATATATGAAAACAAGGCCTCCTAAATCTTATCTTACATGGAAACCAATGGGTAGAATCTTCACTTCTGTTGGTCTTAGGTGGATTCCTACAACGAAGATTGTTGAAACTTGCATCAACACAAATGATAGAGCTTTACCACTAGGAAAGGAAACATGTACTCCTTAAATTGTTATTTGTGCAAACTCTTCATATTTGAGTGCATGTACTTCAATGGCTTTCGAACCCATTTCTTCAAAGGGTTCAATGAATGTAAATATTATAACATCTTCTACGCTTGTTTAAACTACAATTTTTGATAATTTTAGAAAATCTTTAGAAAAAAATACAAAAACAAAAAATCTTCAAAAAGAAAATACAAAAACAGAACATTTTCAGAAACAAAATATAAAATTAAAAACTGAATAAAATACCAAAAAGAATCTTCTCGACATGTCTCTTGGTATCGATAATATTTACGTACCTAGAAATGTCGATTAATACTGACACATGTATGTAAATAAAGTTCGAACAAGAGTTTAAATGTTTTCAAAAGACGTCATTTCTAATTTTCTCAATGGCTTATGTACAAATCAATACATAATCCGGACTTTAAATAAAGGAAAGTTTATCTTTAAAGATAACTTATCCTAACAACGAAAAGAGCAATCTTTTCGGTCTTGAACTACTTTCACAAAACATTCAAGGGAGAGTGTACGCTTCAGTGCGCTTATCCTTAAGCGTTAGAAGAGTAGTCTTCTAACAAATGGGTTTTCAAAAAGTTGAACACAATTTTTCAAGAATTTCTCAAAAGACAATTCAAAATCTTTCAAAATTGTGTGTTCAACACTACATCATCACGGAACTTTCAAAAGACGATCATTTTTATAAGTCAAACAATTTTTGAGGGGGAGTATTTTTCAAAACCAAAGTTTTGATGTTGTTAGATACATCAATTCAAAGACAAATTTTCATGTATCCAACACATATAAATGTGATTCTCAAAAGATGTCTGAAAACACCTAAACACACACTAAATAACTTAATCGATCCTATAACAAGATATAACAAGTGAAAAAATCTTTCAAGACTAATATAATGATAATTCACACATTAATTTGGGTATTCTTGAAATACTCTTGCATTACTCTTCGAAGTTCGTCCAATGGTGAAAGGTTTGGCATACTAGTACTTGTATAAAGTGTGTTATACTCGAGGCATCTTATCTCATAAGAGATTCACATCCAAAAAGTTTTGATGTTTTTGAATACATTCTTTCACGACTATCTTTATGTATGCATAAACATATAGTGCCTAAGGTTCCCGTCTGCTACAAAGTCAAGGTCCATTCGGGTATAGTCCCTAAGGTTCTTCACCACTTAATTCCTTAAGGTTCCCATTTGCTGCAAAGTTAAGGTCCATTCGGGTATAGTCATCAACATGATCATAAAAGAATTAAGTAAGGGACAATAAATCAAGGCCATGATGAAGGACTCTTTGGATTAAGTTTTTGAAACGAGTCCACGCATCGTAGATAGATTCATCTTGATGTTGTTGGAACATCAAGGTATATCTTTAGAATGGGAAGGTTGTGCTTTGTGGTGGGTTTTGAAAGGGTGTGGTTGGTGGTCTTTCATACATCATGTTGGTGAACGAAAGAGTGATTTACAAAACAAAGGGAACGAAGAAAAGATAGACTAAAAGGAAGCTAGTTGACAAAAATTAAAATCTCACTTGATAGGAATCTTATGAGTAGATCTAAGCTAGATAATGATTGAAACCTAACTATTCCCCGACAGCGGCGCCAAAAACTTGATGGGGGTCTCGTAAAGACTTCACATGAAGTTTTACAATCCCCTAGGCAGAGTACCTAACCGTTGTAGTGTAGTAAGGCAAGACTCGGGGGTTGTTATCATTCTCTAGGGGAATAGGTTGGGATGGTTCGATCAAGATCTAACAGAGGTCTATGGGGTTGAGCGAAGATTCTTTTTATATTTTTATTTTATAGAAAGCAGGTAAAATCGTAGTTTGAGAGGTTTGGTTTGTTTTATCTAATTAAACTAAATTATAATCTAAACTACTTTGGTGGTAACTTATATGGTAAACGAACGTATTTACTTAATCATGCACTACTCCTCAAATTGCTTCTCCTAACCCTATTGCTTTGTCACACTTGTGATGATCTGTGTAAGTATTTTCTAAGTCATGAACGAATTACACGAACCCGCCGTCTACGTAATATTCCGTTAAGGCAACGCACAAGTAAGGTAGTATGAAGACTATTACAAGGCCCCTAAGAGTATATTAAATGCAATTGAAATATCTTAAGAGGCATCAACCATATTAGGGGTAAGGTAGTATAAAGACTGTTACCGATGGTATCCTTTCTACACACTCGCGTTTCCCTAGATGTCTATGCCAATTTAATATCTTATGGCTAGTTTTCTAAAGCCTAACGTGCACATCCATCACAAGAAGCAACATTAAAAGGATCTACAATCTAAGTTTCATGCAATCATAAGTAAATAATAATAGATCTAGCCTAGCATGTTATAAGAAGGTAAAGAACAACATCCAATCAAACAATACTTAATCATATTGAAAGATTAAAAGGATAGATGAACTTCACTTGATTAAAACATAGATTAAAGACTGTTACAATAGGGTTTTGAGGCCCTAAAGACGGCCTAAAAAGCTGTCAAACTCAAATATAAAAGTTAAGGTTCGTCTCCCAAAAGCTATCCTAAAAGTTACACACTGAAAAACATAAAATCGGTTTTATATGTATAGGTAAAGCGGTGTGATGGCGTCGTGTTGTAATCCGGATGACGTCACCACGTCGATTCTTCTAGAGCCTTTTTAAGTCGGCTACGTTCTGACGCCGTTGCCAAATCTCTGACGCCATCGCTTGGGATTCGCGACGCCGTCTCCACGCGCTGTATGAACAGTTCTTCAAGGGTTTTGGTGTAGAGTCGTAGTCTTGTTCGTTTCTTCCAAAAGCCATCCAAGTGCTCAAAACATGAAAACAAACGATTAAGCACATAATCTAGGCATATTTGCATGACTTAGGGGTTAAATGACCCCGAAAAAGTGTATAAAATGACACCTCATCAAACATTCATAGTGATACTCTTTAGTATTTCACAATGACGAATGTAAATCGTTCTAGTGTCAACATCAAATAGCACTTCAGTAGTTGACATGAGAAATTTTGTAAAAGATTAAACATGTGATAACTATAAATCCAATATGATATAGAAATATGATTTGCGGGGACACTAAAATTGTGTTGTTTATTACAATGTGGAATCAATAATTCACCTATATTCGTCTGTTATCCCTACTTGTATAGGAATTCGGATATAGGAACATATGTGGAATATCGAAAAGCTTTGATTAGCGTCAATCGACGTGTCAGCTTTAGATAAACTACACTTTCAGCTAGAAAACTTGTTAAGGAGATTCATTCATGAATCGAATCCTTATGACGTAGGTATAATATTTATACAGTAAAACGGTCGTCACGGAACCGGAGGTTAAAGTTACCGAACTTCGACGTGTGAACAAGACACTCGTCCATATCTGCGGTTTTATTTCTACCCCTTATACATGCAGGCACAGATGATAGCGTAACTACCTCATTCCAGCTCCGTCATATTCATAGCCACATGTTCATACTCATTCCAGCTCCGTCATATTCATAGCCACATGTCCACATATTCATAGCCAACGTACTTTCCAAAATTTCCCGACTTGAACCCTTTACTTTTTTATTAACACCGAAACCCACGTACTTTCAAAATTTTAACCGACTTGAACCAAACGTTTGTACCGTTAGTTATTATGTGGCAACGTTAGTCCATTTAGCTAACGATCGCTTTGCATCGTTAGTCCTTTAACAATAATTTTCTTTATATGATTTTCTTTATATGATTTTTTACGTTTTCGCTTGTTTTTTTTACGTTTTCGACCTTTTTTTACGATTTCGTCTAATTTTTTACGTTTTCGTCTATTTTTTTTGCGTTTTCACCCGTTTTTTTACGTTTTCGTCCGGTTTCTTACGCTTTCGTACGTTTTATTCGTTGTTTTAAGTTTTCGTCTGTTTTTTTTACAATTTCGTCTTGTTTTACATTTTCGTTTGGGGGTCCTTTTTATTTTGTTTAACGGGCTTTCGCACATTTTTTACGTCTTCGTTCGTTTTTTTATCCAAAAAATTACATACTGAAAACCCTAAAATCGGTTATATATATATAGGTAAATCGGTGTGATGGCGTCGTGTTGTACTCCGGATGTCGTCACCACGTCGATTCTTCTAGAGCCTTTTTAAGTCGGCTACGTTCTGACGCTGTCGCCAAATCTCTGACGCCATCGCTTGGGATTCGCGACGTCGTCTCCACGCACTGTATGAACAATTCTTCAAGGGATTTGGTGTAGAGTCGTAGTCTTGTTCGTTTCTTCTCCAAATGAGCCCAAGTCACGTGTATTTCTTCCAAAAGCCATCCAAGTGCTAAAAACATGAAAACAAACGATTAAGCACATAATCTGGGCATATTTGCATGACTTAGGGGGTTAAATGACCCCGAAAAAGTGTATAAAATGACACCTCGACAAACATTCATAGTGATACTCTTTAGTATTTCATAATGACGAATGTAAATCGTTCTAGTGTCAACATCAAATAGCACTGCGGTAGGTGACATGGGAAATCTTGTAAAAGATCAATCATGTGTTAACTGGAAATCCAATGTGATCCAAAAATATGATTTGATGGGAGACGCCTGAAATTGTTGTTGTTTACTTACAAGTGGACATCAATAATTCACCTATATTCGTCTGTTATCCCTACTTGTATAGGAATCCGGATATAGGAACAGATGTGGAATATCGAAAAGCTTTGATTAGAGTCAATCGACGTGTCAGCTTTAGATAAACTACACTTTCAGCTAGAAAACTTGTTAAGGAGATTCATTCATGAATCGAATCCTTATGACGTAGGTATAATATTTATACTGTAAAACGGTCCTCACGGAACTGGAGGTTAAAGTTACCGAACTTCGACGTGTGAACAAGACACTCGTCCATATCTGCGGTTTTTTTGCTACCCCTTATACATGCAGGTACAGATGATGGCGTAACTACCTCATTCCAGCTCCGTCATATTCATAGCCACATGTTCATACTCAAGCTTCAACAATTTAAATGTCAAAGATGAAAGCTCAGATCAAACAAAGATACGCTTTCGCGACACTGATAACCAAGAACTTCCTCAAAGACATCAGGTATATGATTGCAAGTGGAACAAGTTAAAACCACCACTTCAAAGAATGATGAAATGAGGAGATTGATAGCTTTCAAGACAAGTATGAACATGTTGGTTGGCAAGTGATGGTGAATGATTTAAACATCTCAGGACGCTAAGTCTAAAGACAAAGGCTCAAGATCAAGATCACAAAGCATGAAGGAACAAAGTCTACTATAACAAAGTTTAAGACCAAGACTCAAGACCATAAGAGCATA
>BQNB010071069.1:6809-32895 GCA_026074375.1 Tanacetum coccineum | reverse complement strand
CAAGATTTTAAACAATTTGAATTATTAGATACCTCTGAGTCAGAACTTGAAGATGAGTAAGCCATGAGTGCATAATTAGGTCCTTCTTTTGACTGATCACTCCAGTCATACCCACCAAGACCATCATATGACACTAAAGCTGTAGAAGTGGATGTTTCCACAGGCATAGTCCTTCTAGTACTTTCCTTGTTCTTGTAGTCTTGATTCCTTAGAGCTCTGCATTCCCTAGCAAAATGTCTCTTCTTGTGGCAGTTGTAGCACTCTACTTTGGACTTGTCAAAGCCAATATTCTCATTGCTATTTACTATAAGCCTCCTTCCAGTATTCTTCAAGAATCTTCTAGCCCTCATAGCCAACATAGCCATTTGCCATCTCAAATCAATCTCTTCAATTTCATTTGGATAAATTTGTTGTAAGTCCTTAGTAACAAGTTGAGGACTATTTGGTTGACTAGCCAAGAATGCATAAATAACAGCATCAATCAAGTTATCAATATTTGAAGAGTTAGCAGTATTAACTTGAGTGCTGGTAGTAGAAACTCCATAAGTAGTATTAACTGTTTAAGCATTATTAACTACTTCATTATTGCTACTAGAGTTGTTATTTGATGAGGACACAAAAGCCATGTTCTGTGTGCTTAAACTTGAGCTAGACATCCCTTTGAATTCTAGTTCATACACCTTTAGGTTGTTATAGAGGTCATCCATGCTCATTGTTTCTAACTCAGCTTTATTTCTCCACACAACAGCATGTGTGTTCTACTCAGATGACAAGCTCCTTAATAGCTTCTGGTTCACATCTTCTTGTGAAATCATGTCTCCCAAAAGCTCCAACTGACTCACAAGCTTTTGAAGCCTATCAAAGGTTTGATCAAGCATCTCTGAGCTTGGAGCAGTGAAGTTTTCATACTGCTGGTTTAAAAGATTTCTTTAGGTCTTCTTAGTAGCTGCATTCCCACCAAATCTCTTTTCTACAGCTTCCATCAATAGCTTGGCATCCTTAATTGAGTTAAACTTTAACTGATGTTCATTAGGAATGCCCATCATTAAAGTACTTCTGGCCTTTACCTCTAATCTTTTTTAGCCTTCTTTTCAGCAGTTGTAGGAGGTATTACTTTCTCAACACCTTCCACAATTGTTGTTTTTGGTGCAGTGTTTCCATTCTCTATGACTTCCCATAATGCATAATCAATCATCTGAATGTATTGTTCGATCCTCATCCTCCATAAATCAAACTCACCTGGTTTAAGCATAGGAACCTTTGATGCAGCCACCATGTGTGCATAGTCTTGATCCATATCTTCTAGCAAAGTTTCTTAAAGCAACAAGCTCTGATACCACTTGTTGTCCCAGGAGTAGAATACCTCTTGTTGGATCCCACTTCAATAGATCGAATTCCTTAAGCTTGTTTAAGGTTTAGTTATATTAGATAAATCTAACACAACTATAGTAGAAACTTTGTAAAGTGTATTAAAGATTATGCGGAATCTAATCTTTAATATTAGAAGAATTCTTAATGAAATAGTAACACAAGACAATATAATTCAACAATAAAAGCTCCAATATTATTATTACAAATAATACGAATACTCTCCTAGTATTAGGGTTACAAAACCTTGAAGCTCTAAAATATACGACTTTGTATATTTTTCTAGATAGCAAACTCTATGCCCTAGGACCTCCATTTATACACCAAGGAGTCCTAGTCGATTTACAATATATTCCTAAGACTTAGAATATTCTCTATGATATATATAAATATCAAATACTTATCACGTAAGTAATGTTGATCTCCAAACAATCTTTATCCTTTCTTCTGTCTTTATCCTTTCTCTGACAGTAGAAACTCTTTCAGCAGTCTTAGTCTTTGAGCAGTAGTAACTTATACACCAGCAGCATTAACTTAGCACAAGCAGTAGTAACTACTTAGAATATTTATTTAATCTTCACCAGCAGTACTAACTTTATACTAGTAGTACTAACTTTATACTAGCAGTACTAACTTTATACTAGAAGTACTAATATATAATAACAGTAGTAACTGTGAACTAGTAGTACTAACTTTATACTAGCAGCACTAACTACTTAGCATATTTTTCATTAAAGTTAATGAACAACACTAACTTTAGCTTAGCAGCAGTAACACAAACTTGAGCAGCAGTAACTCTAAGATCATCAATAAGTCTTTTAATCCCAACAAGCTAAATTAGTCTAAAGCTCTCTTCTTCTTATCATCATTATGTTGTGCAAGCACGGCTCCAACAGAATCCTAAGTTGTAGACACATAGAGGAAGACGACCTACACTATTAGAGGAGAGTTACTGTAAAGACACAACTTCCACCCTGTTGGCTGTAGTTTTTGCTTGTATATGTGAAGAAGAAAAACAATATTTTTTTTCATAGAATAACTCTTTCTATTAGGAAATAGAGAGGTGGATCACTAGCCGAATCTTCTACTACGGTATCAGTTGGTTAGCGGAACCTTTTTATTGATTCTCAAATCTGTTCATCCATGAGCTACTCTAAATTCAATCAAAAGAGTTACGGAAAGCATTTAGACAGATGAAAGTATTTCAACTACTGAAAGGGGAATGGCTACTTTAGATGACAATCATTATTCTGCTTTACGGATCTATTCAATTTGAATTCAAGTTTCATGACTTTCTCGAGATTGAATTCCAATCTTAGGGATTCGCTACTAATGCTCCTCTTATCCTACTTCTTGCCAATTTCTTAAGCTTTCTTCTTAATAAATTATGAGTTGAGATTTGACTCAGCAAGACTTGCACCCGACTTTAGAAAAAGTGGTATCTTATGTTTTTAAGCTACAAAAGTAGTCTTCTCGGTGACTAAAGACTCAAAAAATAGGAAGATGAGGCCATGGGCAAACGCATCCTTCAGTTAATGCTTCGCTTTGAAATAGCCTCCCTTCTTCCCTGATAGATAGAGCTAGTATAGAGATTAGGCTCTCCTACCTACATAGAAATCAACCTTACCTTAGATTATATCCCAGCCTGGTAAGTAAGAAATGGATTACCATACCACCCTACTAGAAGAAAGAAAATAATATCCAAGCATCCAGCCCATCTGAATCTTGGGTCCGGGCCATCTCTATTTCATGGGCCGAAGGCTAAGGCTTATTATATAATAGTAAGTAAACTGGTTAGCTTTAGGACTAGACATGCTTTAAGAATTTGTATAAATAATCTTGCCTTTTCTTCATCAATCAATTATTCTTGCTCTTGAGCTTGCAATCTTTGAGCCAATTGATAATCAGCATCAATCTTAGCCTGAATATCATTTCATTCTTTAGTTAAAGCAACATTGGCTTCATCTTTTTCCCTTGCAAGTCTCTCATCTTCATCAAATTCAGCTTATAATCTTATAGCTTCTTGTTCATCAAAACTGATTTGATCTTTCTTCTTCATCTTCAAAGGTTCTTCAAAGAAACTGTTGGTGTAGTTGCTTGCTCCTCTTCATGAATAACAAGCCCTTTAGCCTTGGGTCTTGTGCTAGCAGCTGTAACTGTTGTAGCAGCAGTTGTTGTTGTTGTAATTGTACCCTGCTCTGGTTCTTGTATCATAACCTTGTCAGCCTTGGGTTTTGCACTTTTCAAAGATGCAAGTGCTTGAGCTAAAGTAACTTCATCAACACTAAAGTTCACATCTTTAGAAGCAACTTTAGTTTTAACAACCACCTTATGATCAACTTCAATTTCAACAATTACCTCATCACCTTCAAGATCAATTACCCCAAACATATCTTCATCTCTGTGAACATTGACCAGATAAATGTCTTCATTAGCATCAATATCATCAATCCTCCCCTGTTTGGATGCATCCTCTTCACCCAAACCTTCATCTTCAGAGGATTTAATCCTAGCTGACAGAACAACCTTGTATAATCTTTAAGCCTTCGTTTTGACTGTAGTTCTACTTTTCTAAAAAACTTTCTTGACCCTCCCTATGTTTCAAATTTCAATCTCCTAAGCTTGAGAGTATTAGTTTTCCTTCTAGATCAATAACTCTATTTTGGCAAGTATGGTAGCACAAATTCCCATTAATACCATTTAATTTCAGACTATCCTTATCACTTTGAGGTGTGTTAACTCCTGCGAGCAGTGAATCATTGGAAGTTTTAGATACATTCTCAAACCCAGTTTGAGCAATAGTATCCCCCATGGTGTCTTGGCGCCTAGGACTCACTAAACTTGAAACGATTCCTTATGAAACATGGTTCATTAAGTGTTGCCTTGGATTGGGTCTTATTGATGTTACCCCTATCATGCTCTGCATCTAAGCTAGTAGAAATAGTGGCAGCCCTTTCCAAACTGTCATCCATCTCCTCATAGACTGCCTCATCTGTAACATTGTTTGTAGGACCACTAGCCTGAGGTACCTCAGTGTTCTTTCTCTTTGGCTTCTTTGGTTTTTGTTTCTTTTGAGGTTGAGATGTTGATGGTTGAATAATGGCGGGTGTGTGATAGGGATCAGTAGGATTTGTTGAACCTTCACCCATTTCTTCTTGAGCTTGTACCATCATTGTTGGAAATAAGAGTGTTACATGTTGGGAATTAAGGGCTTCTATAAGTTTTTACTGTTGGTTCAACTTAGTACTACCAAGAGAAGACTTAGTACTGCCAAGCTAAGTTAGTACTGCTAGTGTTATAGTTAGTACTATCAGTACAAAATGTTAGTACTGTCAGTTTATTAGTACTGTTATTATAATAGTTAGGACTGCTTATGTGATATGCATGAGATATATTAGGAATAGATATGCATGATCATGTAACGCGTTTTGTAAGCCCATTATGGTTTCCTTGGTGTATAAAAGGAACCTTATGGCATTGATCTAGATATCAAGTTTTATATAGTTATTCATAGCAAATATAGTTTGTATTCATAGTTTCAAGGTTATTCTGTAACTTTGATTCTGTTTAATATACTGAAAGTTTAACAAGATCTTGTTTTACTATTTCATTGTTCTTCTTAGTATTACAAGATGGATTCCGCATAGGTTGTAGTATTTACAATCTTAGTTTCTACTATAGTTGTTTTGGATCTATCCAACACAACTAAGCTTTAACAAGCTAAATAAAATCTGTTTTAAAGGGATCAACAAGTGGTATCAGAGCTTGTTGAGAAAGTTTGAATAAGAAGAACACTACATCTATACAAGATCTCATATTCAAAGAGAAGATGGAGTCATAATCAAAAACTACCCAAACAGTGTCTGTACTAAAACTTTCAGTACTCAAAACTAGAGACTATGATCTCTGGAGCATGAGAATGGAGCAATATCTTACTCACACTGAGAAATGTTCTTTAGAGGATATTGTAGAGTGGATGATGCACATGGTCTGCTATTGCATCAGCTAGTGCTGGTACTGAAGGTCCCATTCCTCCTAAAATTGTTGAACAAAAGCTAGCAAGAAAGAATGAATTGAAAGTAAAAAGCACTCTGTTGTTGGCCATTCTTGATGAGCACCTATTGAAGTTTCATGGAATCAAGGATGCAAAGACCTATGGGAAGCAATCAAGGCCAGGTTTGGAGGTAACAAAGAATCAAAGAAAATGCAGAAAACCATTCTGAAGCAGCAATATGAGAATTTTACTACATCAAGATCTGAAGGACTGGATAAAACCTATGATAGGTTTCAGAAACTCATCAGCCAATTAGAAATTCATGGTGAAGTTATCTCTCAAGAAGATACAAATCTGAAGTTGCTGAGAAGTCTACCATTAGCTTGGAATAATATTTCTTTAATCATGAGAAACAAATCTGATCTAGACACATTGAGTATGGACGATTTGTATAATAATCTGAAGGTGCATGAATATGAGATTAAAGGCTAATCAAGCTCAAGCTCAAACTCTCAGAATGTGGCTTTTTTTTGGTATCTCAGAAATACTACAGTACTAATAAGCAGGTTAATACTGCTCATTAAAGTTTCTACTGCAGTTCACAGGACACAGCTTCTTTCCTCAACTTTATGTTTAGGATGTCAGATTTCCTTCTTTGCTAATCAATCTAATAGTCCACAATTAGACAATGAAGATATGGAGCAGATTGATAATGATGATCTTGAAGAGATGGATCTCAAATGGCAGGTGGCCATGCTTACCATGAGGGTGAAGAGATTCTTAAAGAAGACAGGAAGGAATTTAAATTTCAATGGCAAATAAACTATTGGCTTGGATAAGACAAATGTTAAATGTTACAACAACCACAGGAGAGGTTACTTTGCTAGAGAATGCAGGGCACCAAGGAATCATGGGAATAGAAATGGATATGCTCCAAGAAGAGTTGTACCAGTGGAAACTCCTGCAAATGCCTTGGTTGTTCAAGATGGGATAAGTGGTTATGATTGGAGCTTTAAGGCTGAAGAAGGCATCACAAACTTTGCTATAATGGCCTATACATCCCAAGGCTCATCAAGTTCATCAAGTTCAGACTCTGAGGTACATACTTGCTCTAAAGATTGCTTAAAATCATATGAAACTCTTCAAAAACAGTTGATCAACAACGTGAAGCTCTTAATAAATCTAATCTAGAAATTATAGGTTATTAAATGAGATTAAAATCATTAGAAGCTAGGATAGTTATTCATGAAAAGAATGAAGCTGTTTATGAGGAAGATATTGCATTTTTAAAATATGATGTTCAAGTGAAAGATATTTCTATCAAAGACCTTAAAAATCAGTTAGAAGAAGCTTTAAAATTGAAAGATGATTTGAAACTTAAACTAGAAAAATTTGAAGAATCATCAAAGAATCTAACTAAACTGATTAATAGTCAAATAAGTGCTAAAGACAAAGCTGGTCTTGGTTATGATAGTCAAATGAATGAGAGGGGATATGTGTTTCATAGTGAGTTTTAACAATTGAGAAAGGATGTGTGATGAAAGTCCCATGTATGAAGATTCAAAACAGGTGAAGGGTTTCATGCAGTTCCCCCTCCCTACACTGGGAATTACATGCCCTCAAGACCTGACTTATCCTTTGCTGGGTTAGATGATTCGGTCTATAAGACTAAAGTGAGTGAAACTATTACTACTGCATTTAAAACCAGTAAGGATAGTTTGGAAAAACCTAAAATTGTCAGGCCTAGTGCTCCTATCATTCAAGATTGAGACACTGATAGTGATAATGATAGTATGTTTAGACCTAAAACTGATCAGACAAAACCAAAGTTTACAAAAATCAATTTTGTCAAATCTGATGAGAATGTGAAATCCTTTTAATAAAAGGAAAAACCACATAAGCTAGTTATAACAAAAGAGTATCCCCAAGGAAAAGTCAAAGTCCTAGGGGTAATAGAAGAAACTAGAATGGGATGATGGCTCAGAAACTAGGGAATGGTTTTGAGATATAAAGAAAGCTTGTTTTGTGTGTGGGAGTTTCAACCATTTAATCAAAGACTGTGATTTTCATGATAATAAAATAGAAGAAAAACCTATGTTGAATAATAAGGGAAGGGTTACTAGTCAAAGGGAAATTAAACCAGTATGGAACAATGCTCAGAGGGTGAATCACCAAAATAAATTGACTCGCCCACATCCTAAAAGGAATTTTGTTCCAACAGCAGTTGCAACAAAGTCAGACAATACCAGTTTAATGCTGCTAAGACAAACTCACTACGAGCACAACATCAATTAGTGCTGCCATCCTGTAATACTGATACCCCTAAAATCAAAAGTGAATGATTCATTAACCAAAAACATATTCCTTATTTTAAAGCACAAATCACCAGTAAGAAGGGCTTTAAACTAAAAATCAGCAACTAAAACAATAATCTTAATGAAAAGTTAAAACGCTATTGTTAATAATGTAACAACTGCTGGGCTAAAAAGCAGTAGTTAGTGCTGCAGAGGGAAATGGGGAAAATTTTGTTAAGTCCCAACATGCATGATTTGGAGACTCAACAAAAAATGTTATGGACCATAACCTCTAAAGACCCAGTGGAACATTCCATGCTTCAAAAGATTTGACTATGTTGATCTACAAGGCAGACTTAAGTCAGTAATGGCTTGGGTCCCCAAGAGAAACTAATTCTCTCATTTTGAGTGCAGGGTAATCCACAATATACTTTACAGGATCAAGGGATTTTTGACAGTGGATGCTCCAGGCATATGACAAGAAACAAGTCCTTTCTTATAGATTATCAAGAGGTTGATGGTGGATTTGTTGCATTTAGAGGAAGTCCTAAAGGAGGTAAAATTACTAGAAAAGGTAAAATTAGGACTGGGAAATTAGACTTTGAAGATGTATACTTTGTAAAGGAACTTAAGTTTAACCTTTTCTCTGTCTCACAAATGTGTGACAAGAAAAACAATGTTCTTTTCACTAAGACTGAATGTCTTGTTCTATCTCCTGACTTTAAACTACTTGATGAAAGTCTCGTCATGCTTAAAGTTCCCAGACAGAACAACATGTATAGTTTTGACCTAAAGAATGTTGTTCCTTTAGGAGGTTTGACTTGTTTATTTGCAAAGGCTACAACTGATGAGTCTAATTTATGGCATAGGAGGCTTGGTCATATAAACTTTAAAACTATGAACAAACTTGTGAAGGGAAACCTTGTAAGAGGATTGCCTTCAAAGCTTTTTGAAAATGACCATACTTGTGTTGCTTGTCAGAAGGGAAAGCAACATAAAGCCTCTTGTAAGACCAAGCTTGTGAGCTCTATCAGCCAACCCTTACAAATGTTACATATGGACTTATTTGGACCAACATCTGTAAGGAGTATCAATCACAAGATATATTGCCTTGTTGTCACTGATGACAATAGTAGGTTTAGTTGGGTTTTCTTTTTGGCCACTAAGGATGAGACTAGTGAAATCCTTAAAACTTTTATTAATGGCATAGAAAACCAAATAAATCATAAGGTTAAAATCATCTGATGTGACAATGGAACTGAGTTTAAAAATAATGACATGAATCAGTTCTGTAGGATGAAAGGGATTAAGAGGGAGTCTAGTGTTGCTAGAAATCCACAACAAAATAGAGTTGCTAAAAGAAAGAATAGGACACTAATAGAGGCAGCTAAAATATCAGCAGATTCATTATTACCTACTACATTTTAGGCTGAAGCAGTTAATACTGTTTGTTATGTTCAGAATAGGGTTCTAGTGACCAAGCCTCACAACAAGACACCTTATGAACTATTACTAGGTAGACCACCTAGTATAAGCTTTATGAGACCTTTTGGGTATCTTGTGACTATTATTAATACCTTAGATCCCCTAGGCAAATTTGATGGGAAGGCTAATGAGGGGTTCTTGGTTGGATACTCTATAAACAGCAAGGCTTTTAGGTATTTAACACTAGAACTAGGAAGGTAGAGGAGAATCTGCACATAAACTTTCTTGAAAACAAACCCAATGTTACAGGGAGTGGTCCAAAATGGCTCTTTGATATTGATTCACTGACAAAATCTATGAATTATGAGCTAGTTACTACAGGAAATCAAGCTAATGGTGATGCAAGTATAGAGACAAATGTTAATGCAGGGCAAGCTGGACAGGAGAAAGTATCTGATCATGAATACATACTGCTACCACTCATGCTTTCTAATTCTCCACTCTCTTTAAGTACTCAGAGCATAGATGATAAGGATGCTTAAGTCAAAGAAATGGTCAAGAAAAGGAAGGAGGAGCTTCAAATAAAGAAGATGACCATCATGTGCAAGATTTCATAGCTGAATTGGATAGTTTGCTTGTTCATCAAAAAGAATGTTATGCTAACAGCACTAACAGAGATAGTACTGCTAGTCTATCTGTTAGTACTGCTGGGCTATGTATTAATACTGCTAGTGAAAATATCAATACTGGTAGTCCAAATATTAATACTGCTAGTCCTATTCCTAATGATTCAAGTATGCAATCTTTGGAAAACACTGGCATATTTGATGATGCCTATGATGATAGAGAAGTGGGTACAGAGGCTGACCTTAACAACTTGGAAACCACTATGAATGTCAGTCCTATTCCTACAACCAGAATTTACAAGGATCATCCTAAAGACTAGATCATTGGAGACATAAATTCAGCTACTCAAACAAGGAGGATTATCAAGATATCTGAAGAACATGCTATGGTCTGTTACATCAAAAAGCAGAGGAGAACAAATCACATAGATTATCAAAACTGCCTATTTGCTTGTTTTTCTCACAAATAGAACCCAAGAAGGTGATTCAAGCTTTGACAGATCCAAGCTAGATAAAAGTAATGCAAGAGGAGCTTCTGCAATTTAAACTTCAAAATGTTTGGACTCTGGTGGATCTTCCTAAAGGTAAGAGGGCTATTGGAACTAAGTGGGTGTATAGAAACAAGAAAGATGATAGAGGAATTGTAGTTAGAAACAAGGTAAGACTGGTTGCACAAGGTTACACCCAAGAAGAAGGCATTGATTATGATAAGGTTTTTGCTCATGTTGCTAGGATAGAAGCAATCAGGTTATTTTTGGCCTATGCATCATTTATGGGGTTTATTGTGTACCAGATGGATGTGAAGAGAGCCTTTTTTATATGGTACTATTGAAGAGGAGGTGTATGTATGCCAACCTCCTGGTTTTGAAGATCCACAGTTCCTTAATAAAGTTTATAAGGTAGAAAAAGCTTTATATGGTCTACATCAAGCTACTAGAGCATGGTATGAAACCTTGTCTACCTACTTATTGGAAAATGGATTTAGATGAGGCACTATAGATAAGACCCTATTCATCAAGAAGGACAAAGGTGATATCCTGTTAGTACAAGTGTATGTTGATGACATCATCTTTGGGTCTACAAAGAAGTCTTTATAGTCTTTATGTGTGAGTTTTAAGCAGATGAATGCACAAGAGATTCCAGATGAGTCTATGGGTGGAGCTCACTTTCTCTTAGGTTTAGCAGGTAAAGCAGAAAGATGATGGAATCTTCATCAGCCAATACAAGTATGTGGCTGATATATTGAAGAAGTTTGATTTTGTTACAGTAAAGACAGCACGCACTCCAATAGAGACCAACAAGGCATTGCTCAAAGATGAAGAAGCTGAGGATGTGGATGTTTATTTATACAGATCAATGATTGGATCATTGATATACTTGACAGCTTCTAGGCCTGACATAATGTTTGTTGTTTGTGCTTGTATAAGGTTCCAAGTTACTCCTAAAGTCTCACATCTTCATGTAGTGAAGAGGATCTTTAGATTTTTAAAAGGTCAGCCTAAATTGGGCCTTTGGTATCCTAGAGATTCACCATCTGACTTGGAAGCATTTTCTGACATTGATTATGTTGGAGCTAGCCTTGACAGGAAATCCACAACAGGAGGTTGTCAATTTCTTGGCAAAAGGTTGATTTCATGGCAATGTAAAAAGCAAACTATAGTTGCCTAATCCACTACTGAAGTAGAGTATGTTGTTGCTGCTAATTGCTGTGGACAGGTGTTGTGGATCCAAAATCAAATGCTTGATTATGGGTTCAATTTCACTCTATAACCAAGCACATTGAAATGAAAGCACCATTTGTATTGTAAAGAATCCAATGTTTCACTCTATAACCAAGCATATTGAAATAAGGCACCATTTCATCAGAGATTCTTATGAGAAGAGGCTCATTCAAGTAATTACGATACATACAGATCATAATGTTTCTGATGTACTCATAAAGGCATTTGATGTTAGCAGGTTTAACTTTCTGATTGCTAGCATTGGATTACTTAATCTTTGAAGATGTGTTTGTTAGATTTATGATTGATGTGGTTTGAAGATGGTATTAGTGATGAATTTGAAGTTAAAACTGGTAGTTGTAATGTTAATGCTGCTAGGTAGGATTTGGTTCTGTTGGGTGAAAGTTAGTACTGCTAGGAAAAAGTTAGTACTGCTGAGCCAAAGCTAGTACTGCTAGGTTACCGTTACTGCTTCTAGTTACCGTTGGGGATAATACTGATGAGGGGGTTTAGTGTAAATATAACAATTTCTTCGCTAGTAGGTTTGCTATTAACTTAATAAAACCGTTCTCCATCATACAGTAACTTCATCTAAATTCTCTCATACACTCTCAATTACAAACCCTAATCGTATTCATCGCCGATCATCAAAATTAATCATCAATGGTTGATCTACAATTTGTTGACCAACACAACATGGTAGCCTGCTTGGAAAGAACAGATAGGAATGCTGCTTTTCATGAGATAGTGGACTTTCTTACTACTAGCCCTATACACTATGCCTAAACTATAAGTCCTATTATCTATCCTTCCTATATTGAATAGTTTTGGAATACGCACAGTCCTCAAACAGCTCAATGATTGAAGCAAATACATGCCACAGTTAATGCAATGACAGTATAATATCAAAATTCATCCAGTAAGATAGTGATCTTTACTTTAATGATGAGGATGGTATTACTTGTCTAAACAAATGAAAATATTTTAAAAACCTTGCAATTGATGGGGGTATGAAGTGTTCTAACAAACTTACTTTTCAAAAAAATTCTCTTCTCCCCTCAATGGAAATACCTTTCCAACATACCATTTACACACTGCTTAAGTTTAAAATCTCCCTTCTTGGAATGATTTTCCAGGTAATATACATCTGCAGTCATTAGTTTAGCTTGATTGTCAAAAGTTTAACTTTCTAAACTAATTTTGATGGCATGTATGAGGAACTTGGATACCATACAAAGAAATTTTTAATGTAGCGCAAGGTTTTACAACTCGTTTTGAATAATCAAGATTTCCTTGTAGAAGCATTTTAATGATATTTATATAAACACATGTACATACTAAAAAGGTTTTCACTAATATGAAAAGAAAATAAAAAGATTTTTTTTTTTTTCTAGAAAAAAACAGAATTACTCCATTGTTTGCATCATTTGGCACCACCAGTAAAAGGTGAAGTATCATGACAACCCACTGAACCCAAAACCAACAAGACCTTTACTACTCAACCCATAATTGAAGAACAAATCCCTTTCTTGAATCATCAATCATCACCCTAAAATACTCAAACACGCTAAGGCAAGCTTACAAGATGATCACGTCATTACTCAGACATATTGTGCTATACCAAATGTAGCAGATGAGACTGTCTTTAAGAGTGGGATGTACAAAGTGTACGCTTACCACTACTGCTGCTAGCTTAGATGTAACACAGGCTAGTGGTAACATAACTAAGACCCAATCCACGACAATGTCTAATGATCCTCTTTCTCAGGAAATTGGTTCAGGTGACAGACCCAGGTGCTAAGTAGCCATGGGGGGTGTCATTGCTCATACTAGGTCTGAGAGGGAATCTGAACATTCCTATGATTCACCTATCCTAGGAGTTAACACACCTGGAAGTGATAAGGAAAGACTTAAACAACATAAATTAATGGTTAATGTACTACCAACACCCCATGATTCACCTCTCCCAGGAGGTCACACACCTAGAAGTGATGAGGGCAGACTGTAACAAGAGAAATTAACGGATATTGTTATAGCCTTATCACAGAAGGTAGAAGGATTAGAATCTGATCTCAAGAAGATAAAGAAGTTGTATGCTACTGCTTTTAAGAAGTTAATCAACAGGGTAAAGTCTCTTGAGGATGAGTTAAAGTTTCAGAAGTCCAAGTCTAAAAGAAGGAGATTGACACTTGTTACCTCTGAAGATGAAGAGGATTTAGTTGCAGAGGATCCTTTCAAATAGGGGAGGAGTTTGATAGAAGAAATGGATTTAGATGCTGGAATTTCATTGGTTTCTCCACATGTTGAAGTTTAGGGGAGGTATGGACAGAATTTGGAAACTCAAGAAGGTTTTGGTAATGGTCAAGAAGTTAGTACTGCTGCACAAGAAGTTAGTACTGCCAGTCCTAAAAGAAGTGCAGATACTACTGCTGATGATTTAACCCTTGCAGAGACACTTATGGAGATCAGAAAAAGTGCTGCTAAAGATAAGGGTAAGGCTAAAATGGATGAAATTGAGTCTCCAAGGAAGATGAAACAGAGAGAGCGGGCTTAAATTAGCAGGGATGAAGAAGTAGCTCAAAAGCTACAAGAAGAGTTTGATGCAGCAAAAAGACAGAGAATGGCTCAAGTGTATCAAGCAACTCAAGGTTTTACATATGCTGAATGGGATGATGTATTGGCTAGAGTTGCAGCAGATGAAGATTTTGTTCAACAGTTACAAGCAGGTGAAAAGTGTAGTAAAGAAGATTTACCAATGAAGCTTGTGGAACTTGTCAATCAAAGAAAGAAGTTCTTTGCTCAACAAAGAGATGAAGCTAAGAGGAACAAGCCAATGACTTCTGCTCAACAAAAGGATTACATGTCAAATTACATCAAGAACCAAGAAGGAGGTTACTCTATTTAACAATTGAAGTTACTTTCATTTGAGCAGGTTAAAAACATCTTTGAAACTACTATGAAGAGGGTACAATCTTTTATGCCTATGGGTTCTGAGTTGGAGGTTTAGAGACTGAAAAGTATAGGTCAAGAAGTTTTAAAAAATCCTATTAAAAGACAAAAGATTGGAGAAGCTTCAGGTTCAGGTGAAGAACAATCAACAGAAAAAGAAAAAGAATTATCAGAAGAAGAACTACAGAAATTATTAGTGCTAGTTCCAGTGGAAGAACTTGTTATTCAACCTTTGCAGGTTAGGTATCCAATCATAGACTAGGAGGTTTACTATGAAGACACAAGAAGGTATTGGAGAATTATCAGAGTTGGAAACCATACAGAAGCTTATCAGATTTTTGCTGATATGTTGAAGAAATTTGATAGAGATGACTTGGTTAAGCTTTAGGATTTGGTCAAGGAGAGGTTCAGTACAACAGAGCCTACAGATGATAAAGAGAAGGAATTGTGGGTTGAACTGAAGAGATTGTTTGAACTAGATAATGATGATATTCTATGGAAGCCTCAAATGTATATGCATGATCCTTTGGTATGGAGGCTTTATGATACATGTGGTTTTCACCATGTATATTTAGGTAGAGGACTCTGATAGCGCTCTTCCAAGTGGTTGAGAAAGAATATCCTTTAACCAGAGGAACACTTGGATTGATGATGGTGGCTAGACTATTAGTAGAAGCAGATAGTGAGATGTCTAGAGAACTTTTAAGAAAGATCTTCTATCAAGCAAACAGACCAAGACAGTAAGGTGTTTGGAAGCATCCTCAACAAAGAAGGTTTAATTCAGAAACTTGATGATTTGAAGGTAAATCACAAGTTTAGGGGAGGATTGTTGGGAATTACAGGCTTCTACAACTTAATGCTGTTGTATCATAGTTTGTGTTACTGCTGAAGATTAGAAAACAGTCCTAAGTCATTAGTACTGTTAGTAAAATAGTTAGTGTTTCCAGTACAAAGTGTTAGTACCACGAGATAACAATACTTGTAGCGTACATAATGCGACAGTCAGAACTACGCGCGAGGATACGAAAGATTCGTAAAAAAACTCTTGAAGGATGGTGTGGGGTGGGGAGGGGGGGAGTGGGAGGAGGTGATTGGTGTGGGGGCGGAATGTTAGGTGAGGGGTCATTTATTATGCTGTTAGTTATGTATTGTTAGTGCTAGTTAGTATATATTATACTCGCTAATGTATAATCAGTAGATATTTTAGTAATAGATATGCATTATCATAACGATGCGTTTTGTAAGCCCATTAGGGTTTCTTGGTTATAAAAGAAACTCTAAGTCATAGTTAGAGGATCTAATTCTCAAGCATATTCTCATAGTTAGTATTCTATAAGTTTCAAGTTATAAATGTAACTTATAATGGTTCAATATATAAAAGTCAGCAAAAAGATCTTGTTTTAACTTGTTTCATTGTTCTTCTTAGTATTACAAACTAGTTTCCGTATAGTTTGTATTATTCACAATCTTAGTTTCTATTATAGTTGTCTTGGATCTATCCAACACAACTAAGCTTTAACAAGCTAAGTAAGATCTGTTAAAAAGGGATCAACAAGAGATCATCCATAAATCTCACTAAGATACTATTCTAACATATTTTTTGCTTACACAACATGAAAACAAATAATAAATTAAGAGTCATACGCATTATCTTTGTGATTTTTGCCAAAACATTAGAGTGATATGAAAGTATTCACAATGACGATGGAAATCCTTCCAGAACCATCATCAAACAAGCTCTGCGGTATGTGACTTGTGAGATCCTATATGGATCAAACTTGTGACACTGGATATCGATTCGGTCCAGACTATGAATTGATGGTTGATGATTTTCAAATGCTTAAAACTCTCGATTGTCGCAAATTACTATACAAATGACACGTCGATTGATTTTCAATCAATTTTTTATTTTCCAATCGGTGAGATTGTAACTGCGCTGGTTCCACTTAGACAAAAACTCTTAATCGGATGTCTGCTTTGAGACGCTCTAGTAATGAAAACATGCTGAGTACGATGAATCTAATACATATGTGTTAGAAAGATTCAATACTTCAGCTAGAAATCCTATCAAGGAGATTCTCCTTAAATTGAATCTACCTCATCACCCACAGTCGATACTTATGGATTAAAGGTGACTCCAACCAAACACGGGCAAATGAAAAAGCCATATTCGTCCCCCTAACTTATTCGAAATGTTTATTGGTAGAGCACATAAGATAGACATGGAGGTACCTAGTTCTAGCTGACTCAAAGATTCATAGCCACATGCTCATACTCGAACGAAATTTATAAAGACATGATGAAAGCTCAAGTACATGTTTCAAGACTTCCGTTGCTCTGATACCAATTGTTATAACTATATAATCCGGTGGTTAGGGAGACTCAAACCACATGATACATATTAGTAGAGAAATAGAAAGAAAACAAAAGATGTATAAAAGATGGAAAGTGAAATGATACAAAATGCGCTCAACCCCTCTATGGAAGCAATAAGGGCTTATTTATATCCACACCGAATTCTAAGTATACAAGAATGTCTCTTTCTATTCCCTGCGTGGTGTGCTATTATAAGAACTATGTAATTCCGTAAATGTCGTCACAGGGAACATAAATGAAAATCCTAACAAAAAGATATGGTTATGGGACCACAGCTAGGGAATTTACAATCTCATGGGTTTTATTATGTTGAGGTCCGAAAAATTTTTTTCTCTATGGGTCAATTCGTGACTCGAATCTTGAAGTAGCATTCCGAAAGCACACTTGCTACATGTTCAAATTTGAAGAGGCAGATTTACCTTTCTGGATCAATGAGCACAAATTTTGTACACCATTGTCACAGGATATAACTGAATCTCTCCAATTTTATTTTGCTATCCTAAAGCTCTAAGACTAAAAGAAGCGGTTATGGCACCGAAGGTTGTCTCATTTAAACTTCAATATTCTAAATTAGTTGGCTAAGCAAGGTCTTGTTCGAGGTCTACCAAAGCTGAAATTCGAGAAAGATCATTTATGTTCGGCATGTTATCTAGAGAAAAGCAAAAAGTCCTCTCATAAACCTAAAGCTGACGACACTAATCAAGAAAAACTCTATCTTCTGCATATAGATCTTTGCGGGCCAATGCGTGTGGATAGTATAAATGGGAAGAAATATATCTTGGTTATTGCCAATGATTATTCAAGATTTACGTGCGTTAAGTTTTTAAATCAAACGATGAAACTCCCGAGGTCATCACCAAATGCTTAAAGGAAATACAAGTTCGTTTGAATGCAACTGTTAGAAAGAACAGATAATGAATCTGCGTTTTGTAATCAACTCTTAAAGACTATTATGAAAATATCAGAATCTCAAATCAAACATCTGTTGCGTGCACTCCACAACAGAACGACATTGTCGAAAGACGAAACCGTACTTTGGTGGAAGCTGCTCGTACGATATTGATATTTTCTAAAGCTCCATTATATCTGTGGGCAGAAGCATCACACGAGCAGTATACCCAAAACACGTTCCTTAATACTTCTCGCTACAACAACAAAACTCCTATGAGCTTATGCATATGAAGTAGTCCGGATTTATCATGTCTTTATATCTTTGGTTCAATATGTTATCAGACCAAAAACATGAGATTTGGTAGATTGAACAAAAGCTATATATGTATTTGTTTGTTGCTTATCACCTGACAAAGAAGGCTTACCAAATCTACAACAAAAGAACTTGACAGATTATGGAAACAATCCATGTTACGTTTGATGAGCTAACAACAATGGCTTCTGAATAGTTCTTCAGGACGTGCGATCTCTATTAACTTACTCCTGGGAACACTTATTCAGGACTCGTTCCAAATCCGTCCTCTTCAACACCCTATGTCCCATCGACAAATAATGATTGGGATATCTTATTCCAACCAATGTTTGATGAGTTCTTTAACCCTCCACCAAGTGTTGTTTCTCCAGTTCCCACAGCTGTTTATGTTGCGTGAGGGTGGTCAGACACTCCTGGCTGATCTAACCAATTCAGAGGTTTTTTGGGGTGTATTATTATGTTGAAATGTGGCGCACTCCCGGAACATTCATCAGCAAAAGATAATCACTACTACCTATCCAAATTCTCTGCACAGATGAACCATCTCAAGACTTCATCAAATCTAGACAAGAGCATTTCCCATAGTTACTTCTAAAAGTGGTGGATAAACAGCTACTTCTGCACCAGTTGACAATACTCCATTTCAAACACGTCCGTTAAGGATCGTATTTTAATGTTCAGTCATCCCCACACTCCATTTGAACGCCATTGGTAAATGTACTAAGAATCACTGTTAGAAAATATTGATTGGAGATCATCTCGATCAGTCCCTACAAGAAAGAACTTAAGACTGCGCTATGTGGTGTTATTTTCGATCCTTCCTTACTTCTGTTGAAACGCGAAGAATTTAAAGAACATGATTGTATCCGCCTGGAGTGAACCATTGTAGGAAAAATTCCATGAATTCGAGCGACTACAAGTTTGGGAATTAGTACCTTGCCCAGATTTCGTAATGTTGATTAAACTGAAATGGATCAACAAAGTCAAGAAAGATGAACTTGGGGGTGTACTAAAAAACAAGGCTCGATTGGTTGCTAAAGGATACCGACAAAAGGAGGGGATTGATTTTGAGGAATCGTTTGCACTATTTGCTAGAATATAGGCCATTCGTATCTTCATTGCAAATGCTGCCAACAAGAACATGACAATCTATCAGATAGATGTCAAAACTGCTTTCTTAAACGGCGAGCTTCGTGAAGTGGTCTATGTTAGTCAACCGGAAGGATTCGTAGATCAAGACAAACCAAATCACGTATACATGCTTAAAAAGGCTACGTATGGTCTTAAACAGGCTCCACGCCAGGGTATGACAATGCTATCTCAGGTTTTTACTATCACAAAGAATTCTCCAAAGGGTCAGTCGATCCAACACTATATCACCAGGAAAGTAGCCACACATCTTATTGGTACAGAGATTTGTTCGATGATATAATTATTTGCCATTCTACTAATCCTGCTATGTCGCTGAATTTGCTAAAAAATGACCTTTAAAATTTAAGATGTCATTGATGGCAAATTGTCTTTCTGTCTTTTCTTGGACTTCAAATTTCCTAAAGTCCCCAAGGCATCTTATATACCAATCTAATTTTGCTCTTGAAAAAATAAATAAATATGGTATGCTATCTAGTAATCCCGTTGACACCCCTATGGTGGACAAAAGTAAACTGGATGAAGATCTACAGGGGAAACCAGTCGATCCTACACATTACCGTGGTGTGATGGTTCCCTTATGTATCTTACATCCAGCAGACCAGACCTTGTATTTGCAGTGTGCATGTGTGCCCAGTATAACAATTAAACTCAAAAAAATGACAAGCAAAAGACATTAAACAAGTCGATTAATCATCATATGGGGGGGTTGTGGGTGGGTGGGCGCGCCCATATCAGGCAAAGCCTACCCGGAAAACACCACATGCAGCTAACGGAGCTTTTGATACGCTAAAATTTTCTAAAAGAGAACCAGTGATATGGTCTTTGTAGTCAAAAGATTCATGCATTAAACTCTACAACACATCAATGCGACCAACCGGGTTGCCAAGATACTAATACTAGACGAAGCACATTTAGAAGTGCATAATTCTTGGCGAATAAATTTGTCAGCTGGTCATCCAAGAAGCAAAAGAGCACTGCTATCTCAAGTACAGAGGCTGAGTATATTGCTTTATTTGGGTGTTGTGCTTAAATCTTATGGGTGAGATCACAACTAACAAACTATAGGCTTAAATTCAATAAGATTCCTCTATACCGTGATAACAAGAGTGCAATTTCTTTATGCTGCAACAATGTTTAGCACTTGAGATCCAAGCATATAGATGTGAGATACCACTTTATTAAGGAAAAGGTGAAAATGAGTGGTGGAAAACTCTACTTTGTCAAAACTGAAATATCGATCGCTACCAGACATCTTTACCAAAGCTTTGCCTCGAGAAAGATTTAACTTATTAATAGAAAAGCGTGGAATGAAGAGCCTGTCTCCCGAAACTCTAAAAAGTCTGGCTGAAAAGGAGGAAGAGCAATGGTGGTAACTCGTCACATATCCTATGTACTATATGTAAATAAGAAAATATAAAAAACTCAAAAAGATTTTTTAACTTTTATAAAAAATTTCAAAAAGAAAATACAAAAAAAATATAAAACAAAAAAATCAAATAGAAAAATATAAAATTAGAAAATTCAAAAAAATAATAATATGTGTTCATGACATGTCTTCTAGAATCGATAATGTTGAGAATTAGAAAAGTCTTACACTGTAACTGCCAAGAGATAAGTTTGTACTGCTCATATTAATAACTACAAGTCCAACTGATAATTACTGCTATATAAAAGGTTATACTCTAACCATTACTAACTTAATACTCGCTGAAGAGAACTTACATACTACTAAGACTTAAGACGGCCAAAGAAAGAAATACTGCATGAAAGATAAAACCGTGGAAAGATATGTAGGACTTATTCAATGTATATCTTATAAAGTTGCAGATAGTATTATTAGGATTAGAAGATTTTGATATCTTTTCAAGATTGTAGTTATCTGTAAAGGACTCTTCTTTGTGTAGGAAAAGGAGATCCTAGTTATGTTATCATAATAATGCATAAGTTGCAGCATAGCTTCAAGGTTGTAGAACCCTAGTACATTAGACAAGAGTACTTGTATTATTTAATATAGAACTTTTTGGTTATATCATTGTCATTCAATTTATTGTTTCATTGATATACTCTAAGTAATTAAAGAGTAGATTACACATACTCTTTAGTATTCAGAAAGTTTCTACCATTGTTGTTTTAGATTTATCCAAAGTAACATAATATTTACAAGCTAAAGAATAAATCTTAAGTTGGGATCAACAAGTGGATCAGTGCAATGGTGTTCTAAACTTTGATCTAGAAGAAACAAACAAGAAGAACTCTTTATTCACACAAAGAGATGGATTTAGAAATTCCCCAAACCAATGCTACTGCAAAGTTTCCCATTCTCAAACAAGGTGAATGTAAGATATGGAGACTAAGAATAGAGCAATACTATTAAGTTCAAGACTATGCTCTATGAGATGTCATAGAGAATGGCAACTCTTTCAAACCACTAGCACGACAACAATAAATCTAATGGTATTTCTACTTCAAAGATACCACGTGTCCTGTTACTACTGAAGAGAGGCCCAAAAGAGAAGGATGTAACAAGAAAAGAAGTAATGGTTGCCCTGATGGCACTTCCCAATAAACATCAACTGACATTCAATCAATACAGGGATGTCAAGACTTTGTTTGATGACATACAAACAAGATTTAGTGGTAATGATGCCATAAGGAAGACTCAAAAGACACTTCTGAAGCAGATGTATAAGAACTTCAATGCTCCAAGCACAGAGTCACTTGGCTCTATTTTTAACAGGCTTCAAAAAATTGTTAGCCAGTTGGCCATCTTGGGTGAAAACATCTCTTAAGAAGATCTTAACTTAAAATTTTTGAGAAGTCGCCTCTAATGGGAACACCCATGTGAGTGCTCTTGGAGAATAGAATCATATCTTGACAACAATGAATTTGATGATCTCTACAACAAACTTTAAGCTTTAAACATGAGCCCCACACATAATAAGAAAAAAAACAAACTATTAAACATGAGGCTGAAAAAATAAAACCACACAAAATAAAAAAAAATAAAAAATAATAATGCCTCGTAACTACGCGAAAAAAATTAACGACCCGCAGCAACGCGCGAGTAATCACGCTTGTTTATACCTAAAGATTAGGGTAAAAGGGTTCAGTGGATTTGGGCTTATCTAGTCTTATCCGAATATGGTTAGTGACTATTTTAGGTTGTTGATTTATTTTGAATAAAGTTGGGCTTATGCAAGATAGATTTAAAAGGTTCGGATAAAACTTTATGTATCTACGTAATTCGAATGTTTTAAATATTGGTTAATGGTTGGTGTGACTAGAAATAATGGGACAAAAAATGTATTATATGACCTGCGTATTGGTTAATGTTTTAACTTTTCTCGTATTGGTTAATGTTTGCAAGGATACACTATGGTTGCATTTAATCATTGGTTAATGGATATTTTTGAAATTTGAAATGACAAAGTGACAAGATTATTTTTTAAGACCGGGATCAATCTTTATAAAGAATCATTGGAACTTAAATTTAAAAGCTAGATTTGATGTGTAATTTAAAAGTGACTACGGAGTTGATTGGGTATAACTTATTTGAGATTGAAGTTGGATTTCACGGGGGAGTGTACTTATTTCGTCTTCCTTTCTTTCTATCTCCTCAACGAAGATGACTTGTTCGGTCATATACAGATCGTGATGAAGACTTAGATATCTAGTTGCCTTTGTGATTCTTTCTCTCTATACTCACAAGGTAGCTATCACTTTAAGGAGTTACATTGTAGTACTCAGTGTCTTACGCAGTTGAGGATATTTCAAGAGGTTACTCATTATACTTTGTGAGTGGGGTATTAGGTACACCATTCGTTGTCAGATGAATAGTACAAGATTAAGTCACAAGTATGGGGAATTCTACTTCAGTTTCAAGTTTGGTATATCGAGTTTACTCCATCAGTGGTTACTTCAAATAGCTTACAAAGGGGTTGGTAAAAAGATAGCCAGAGAGAGTTTATGAGAAGAGACTTGATCAGCAGTTGTTTCTTACGGGATAGATTTAAGCTAATTTATTCTTCACACAAGTATTCAAGTATATGTGCGTACAAGGTTTTGCTGATTCCGAGGTATCGAAACCAGTAAGGGGGAAGGAGTGGATACACTAGAACGCACAACAAGTACACGTGATAGAGCCCATACCTTCTTCTTATTTTATGTCATTTCAAGAAGACAAATGTCATAACCGTAGAGAAAATCAGTGTTTTTAACTTGTTACTTCCAGGTGCATCACTTCAACTACATGGGGGAAGAGATATCTTGATATTTTTAAGTATGCGTTATTTGAATTTTCAAGGGGAAGATATGTGAGAAGAATTATTCAAGCGTAAGAAGATACGTTGCTGATCCAATCAATGTTTCCCCAGATAGTTAATCACTAAGCTTATCATCAAAGTAGCAGTAATATTTAATGTGGTATCCTACTAATTTCGTTGTGCACTTAATTATTCTAAGCTTGAAAGAAAGCTTTGAAACTGCTCTAGAGAGGATTGTTGGTTTGGGGGAAGCTATGAAAGCTTCTAAATAAAGAATACGTGGCATGAATTAGGGGGAGATAATTCAGAAGCTTCTCCTTAACCAGAAGTGTTTGGGTTACTTAGTTCATGCCTATTACAATATTTATCCTACAAGGTGCTACAAAGATGATTCAGGTTAGAGTGCAGACTTGAAGTCAAAGGCCACATAAGACATCATCAGCATTGTAAGCTTCATGGAATTTCTTATTCTTAATCAATATGTACTTGTTAGAAAAATATTGTAAGTAATTTCGTATATCGTCCCATGGGGGAAGATTGTTAGGAATTCATTTTATGTGAAGACATTACGAAATTACCATAGTTTATCATACCACTATCACCATACGCATGGACTAGAATAGACAATATAACATACTTATGTAACGTATTGTGGTATAAATACCCCCTCCATGGCTTCCATGGAGGGGTTGAGACTCTTGTATTATTTTTTCTTCTTTATTCATTTTACACATTTCTCTCTCTCTCTCTCTCTCTCTCTCTCTCTTTCGAATCATGACTATCATATGGTTCGAGTCTCCCCGACCACCGGATCAATGATTATTTAAAACTAACAATAAGTAGAGAACTAACAGAGCGATTTTGCCTAAAATGAAATATATTTTGCTTATACCTTGAGGAATTTTAAGACCATCAGGCCTACTTATGGTATCCCTTAGCACCCGACCATCATGTGGAGAACCCTCCCAACCGGGGAAAACATATATAAATTGCATGTTTGGACATCAAACACCCAATACATTTGTTGTTATATCTGCTTTTTTAGTGCGGTAGTTGATCCGATGGAGGTGTGACTCTAATTGAAGTTCCGTCTAAAGCACCTAAGCAATCCTTTAATTTTCACAATCATCAATAAATAGTAAACACGTAACTGATATTTTTCATAATACGATAACACTTTGAAAAAATGAATTATATGCTACCTTGAAAGACTTTCAACGACTGTCTTCATAATCTTGAGTAATATGTTGGGGCTTTCGAAGCAACACGTCATGCAATTTTAGGATGGCTAGTAGGCAACAATTAAATTGTCTACTAATAGTTTATCCAATTCGTAAGAAAGTAAGCTAATAGTTCTATTCTTTTTGTGATGAGCCAATACATATAAAAATAAAGCAACTATTTCTTCCAATGTCATGTTCGTTGTGCCTTTTAAACCAGAAATATCTCTTACCATCTCACACATTCTACCTGTTAGGTTCAGTAAAAGTGTCGATTATATGATTTAGTTATTAGTCTTTATTTTGTTTAGAATAAAGTAGTTTGTAATAAGGTATATTATGCTAAAAGTAAGAAATAGCATAATTGCCAAAGAATATGGACTAGAAGTGAAACATTAGAAAAATAAAGGAAGAAAAGCCTCCTTCCTTCTCTTATAAATACCCCTTCTAATCATCATTAGAAAGTGATGCCTTGTAATAAACTTTTCCTTTTTTCCTCCATTTTAATAACATTTGAAATTTGAATACTTATCATCCTCTACTATTCTCTCTAAGCTTTCATAGTTGATTATGTATGATTCAAGATAAACAAGACCTATCAAGTGGTATCATACGCCATTAAAGAATTAGAGTGATTTGATTTGTGAGTTTTAGACACCGAGAACCTCAAAATGACATTCGGTGAATTCGGTTGAGATTTTTGAGCGTTCGAGTTGTGTTTTGGCAGCTATTTCAAGTATTTGGACGTTATCGAGTGTTCTACTGGATTTGACGTATCGTATTCTTGCGGAGTTTGCATTTTTAGTAGTGTTTTCTCATTCTCGGAAGTAGTTATCGTAGTCTTGGCTTATTTCTTTACATTTTCGGAAGCTTAAGTATCACTATTAGTTTAATTTCGGTAGAAAAGGGTTGTAATAGATATATACGCATTCTCGGTTCTATCAAAAACGTATATTAGGAAGTTTGATAAACTCGGTTTTCTATCGAGTTTCATTAGTGTTCATACTTTTTCGGTTTTATCAAAAAGTGTGACTCAAGATTTAGTGATTTAATCTCGGAAATTCGATTACAAACGTGTTAAACATCATAAGTTCACAGTTTTATCGTGAAATTGGATTTTTGAAAGATAAATTCGGTACTGACTAAACTTGGATTTCAAATTCGGTTTTATCGAATTTGTCGTTATACGTGTTCTGGATTTTTCAGTCATCATAAATTTCGGTTTTATCGAGTTTGTGGTTACTGTTAATTCATAATCAAAGAATTTTTTCAAGTCTCGGTTCTATCGAATTTGAAAAAATCGATTAAGAAAAAAACTAAAACAAGAAAATTAATTTCTGGATCATAGCATTTCCGAGTTTAATACGTTTTAAGAATACCGAGTTTGTTAGTATTCTTTCTTCGAGTTTAGTTCTGTCCGAGAAGTGTACCTAGTTTCAGACTAATTATCCGAGAACAGTGTTGTCCGAATTTGATAATTGCTATCGAGTTTGGA